>APFE031582732.1:0-40263 GCA_000404065.3 Pinus taeda
AAGGCGCTCCTGGGATTCCTGCGGTTCTTAAAGAACCTTTCCCCTCTCAACAGACTCAAATGGTGGCTGATCCATCTTTGTCTTCTTCTCCCTTTGGTTCCCAAGTGTTCATAGTTGGATCCATTCCTGTTCATGTAACGACTCGGACAAAGGAGTATCCATCATCCGCCGGGAAGGAGCCTGAGGTTCCCTCAAGCGCTCCTCCGTCCATTTCTGGTTCGCTCCGCATCGAGAGACCTAGTACTGAGACGACAATCCGACCCCCTCCCAAAGGAGTACTCCAGAGATCATCTTACAACCCAAATACTCGTGCTGCCCAACACTATAGCATAGTTGAGGACTTAGCACAGGCTCCGTCGGCTATGTCCACTTTAGAAGTTCACCAAAGTTGCCCCCCTCAGAGGAAGTCCCTGCTATCGGCCATCGGTGGCATCGACCCGGCAGATTCAGATTTGATCACCTTTGATCTCGAGAGCCATGTCCCAAGGCTGCCTCATCAGATCGCCTTCCTCATACAAGTCATCATCAATTCGAAAACGATCCATCGTACAGTTATTGATGAAGGCGCGTCAACCTGCATCATGTCTATTGCTTGTTGGAAAGCGATCGGGTCTCCGACTTTGAGCCAGTCTCCCACGACGCTAGAAGCCTTTGATGGGAGAGAATCTCGTCCCTATGGTATCCTTCAATGATTGCTGATTACTTTAGAAGGGAAAACCGTTGAAGTGGAAGTTGAGGTCATTGACGCAAATCTTACTTACAACCTCCCTCTGGGCCGGAGTTGGACATATGCCATGTACGCCGTGGCTTCGTCCCTCTTCCGTGTCATTCATTTCCCTCACCAGGGGAAAATTGTCACGGTAGACCAGCTCTCCTTCTTCGCTTCTTCTTTTGAAGGCAATGTGCCTTTCGTGGAGCACACCTCCATCCCTTTCGAGAGTGTGGGAGCCGGGCTCTTCAAAGATCCTGCCCTCATGGGTGTTTTTTCGCTTCCACCTCCAAACCTCGCCTCCATCAGTATGATTTCGGTTCGTTCTGATCCTTGGGTCCTTCCCCCCATCGACTAGATAGAATCATGGGGCGAGGAGATGTCATTGAGTCCCGCCGAGCTCAACTACATTGAAATCGTTGTTGTATCGGCTCCTCCTGCTAAATCTGCTTCTGTAAGCGGAGCTCTTGACTCATACGACTATTCCCCTTGGCTTGGAGAATGTGCCTCCTTAGATCCATTAAAGGAAATATTTCCTTCCGACGAAGCCATCATAAAGACCATGTCTCTTGAGGAACCTCCATGGTTCAATCTTCATCACCATTCCTTGTTTCTCCCTACCCTTCGGGAAACGTTGGCTTGTCTCGAGCGGTTTGCTCCGTGTCTCCCTTCACAACCTCTTCAGACACCTATTCAAGTTTATCAAGTATCTTCAAAAGGGAATTTGGGGAACATTACGCAGACCCAACCTATCGACATCTCTGTCAAACCAGGGATTGTCGAGAACATTTACATAGGAGTCACTTGCACTCCTGAGGAAATTCAAATCTATATAGATCTTTTTCGTGAGTTCCATGACGTCTTTGCATGGTCTTATGAAGAGATGTCCGGCATTGATCCAACATCGTAGTGCATGAGATACCTACGTATCCAGGAGCTAAACCTGTTCGTCAGCGTTTACGCCCCGTGCACCCCCGCAAGGCTGCGGCAATCAAAGCGGAAGTTGAAAAAATTCTTAAATCTGGTTTCATTTACCCTATCCCACTCACAGATTGGGTTTCTAACATTGTCCCTGTAGATAAAAAGCAGGGTACTATTCACCTCTGTGTCGATTATCGTGATATTAACTGAGCCTGCCCGAAAGATAACTACCCCACACCTTTCATTGACCAGCTCATTGATGAGTGTGCTGGGAGTGAGATATATTCGTTCATGGATGGCTTTTCTAGCTACAACCAGATTAATATCGCGCCCGCTGATCAACACAAGACGACCTTTATCTGTCCGTGGGGTATTTTCGCTTATAAAAAGCTCCCCTTCGGTCTCAAAAATGTCGGTGCCACTTTTCAACGTGCGATGTCTTACGCCTTTCATGATATCTGGCACATCATACAGCCTTATCTGGATGACCTTCCCGCTCTTTCGGCTAGGCGCCAAGACCATCCGTCGCATCTCCACGAATTTTTTCTCTGTTGTCGACACTACAATATCCGACTTAATCCCCATAAATGTGTCTTCTGCGTAGAATCTGGTCGACTTCTCGGGTTCATCATCTCCCGAGAGGGCATCCGCTTGGATCCCGTAAAGTCGAAGCCATTTTGAATCTTCCTCCCCCTGCTTCTTTTCGGCAACTGCAGAGTTTGCAGGGTAAAGCAAACTTCTTACGACAATTTATCCCGAATTATGCCGAGGTGGCAAAAGGTTTCACGTGGTTACTCAAGCGTGACACCCTGTTCCGATGGGATGCCATAGCTCAAGAGTCTTTTGCACATCTTAAAACTCTCCTGGTTTCCGCCCCTTTGTTGCGGCCTCCGAATTATCACCGCGATTACACGTTGTATCTGGCTGCTGCGGATACCACCATCGGCATGGTTCTGGTTCAGGATGACGATGATGGCACTCAACACGTTATCTATTACCTTAGCCGCAATTTGTTAGACACAGAATCTCGATATGCTTATGTCGAGAAGTTGGCACTAGCCGCTGTTTGCGTTGTTCAACGCTTCCATCATTACATCTTGTTGCATACCACGACAGTGATCTCTGATTGCAACCCTATGACTTACATTCTGTCACGCTAGTTGTTGGGGGGCAAATACTCGAAGTGGATAGTCATCCTCCAAGAGTTTGACTTGGAATTTACTGCTGCCAAGTCTAAGAAATCACTTGTCTTCGCTGAGCTATTGTGTTCTTTGCCATCTTATGCTACCTCCTCTCAGTTAGAGGATTCCATTCCAGACGAAACTCTCTTCCTCATTAGCACCCTAGATCCCTGGTACGAGGATATTATTGTCTACTTGCAGACATCCTCCTACCATCCCGAGACCTCTAAGGATGCTCGCCGATGGATCCGACATCAAGCCCAACCATATCGCATCGTTGGGGACACCCTGTACCGTCTCGGCGTTGATTATGTTCTTCGCCGATACTTGACTTTGGAAGAAGCAGAGAGAGTTTTGAATGACTGCCACTCTGGTGCATGTGGTGGTCACATGTCTGGATATGCCACCGCACAGAAAATCCTCCGTGCTGGCTATTTCTGGCCCTCCATTTTCAAGGATTGCATTCTTGTTGTCCGTTCGTGTCATGAGTGCCAGATTTACCAACGGAAGATGCGTTCACCCCCTGCTCCACTGCACCCCGTTGTAACCGTCGGCCCTTTTGCCAAATGGGGCATCGATTATATGATCTGTAACCCTCTCTTGGCCGGGGGGCATAGGTACATCATCGTTGTTGTTGATTATTTCACGAAATGGGCCGAGGCGATGACTACATTGTCGGAAGATGGTCACACCGCGGTGCAATTTTTGTTCAACCATGTTATTTCGCGGTTCAGAGTACCCCAAGCCATTGTCACTGATCACGGAAAGCATTTTCGTAATCACATGATGACCGAGTTAACAACCCAGTTGGGCCTCAGGCATGATAGTTCGACTCTGTACTATCCTCAGGAAAACGGTCAAGTGGAAGCCGTGAACAAGGTTTTGGTCACGATGCTTCAACGAACTGTTGGCATGCATAAGTCCAATTGGCATCTGATGTTATTCTCTGCTTTGTGGGCCTACCGTACCTTCGTGAAGGACGCCCCCGGTTTCACTCCCTTTCAGTTAGTTTACGGACTGGAGGTGACCCTTCCTATTGAGTGTGAGATTCCTTCATTAAAGATAGTCGTCGAATTGCTCCCTGATACTACTCCAGTAGAAGAGCATCTTCTTTACTTAGAGTGGTTAGACGAGACTCGTCGTCTAGCCTCCTTAGCTATTGAAGCTCAGAAGAAGCGAGTGAAAACTCACTTCGATAATACTGTTAATCCCCGCTCTTTCATCGAGGGAGACTTAGTACTGCTTTATGATCAAGCTAACGATAGGCCAGGGGCAGGAAAATTCGAGCCTATGTGGCACGGGCCGTACATTGTGAAAAGAGTTTTGCAAAAAGGTGCCTATGAGCTTATTGATTATGAAGGCAATCCCCTGGATAAGCCCCGAAATGGGATTTATCTGAAAAAATACTATGCATGAGCCCAGGCACTCTCTTTTTTGTATATACGTGTGCTTTCAGCAAGTGTGTTGTGTGTGCATGTTTTCATATTCTTGTCTTGGTGTGTCAGCGTGATTGCCGCTTATTGTGTCTTTTTGTTTCTTGGACAGATGTCTGGATCGCCTTACGTTGGTTTCGCTGATGGTGCTTCCCACAATACACGCAGCTTGTCATCTGCGACATGGGTGATCTAAGATCCTCATGGTGAGTTAGTAGACATTCAAGGGGTTTGTCTAGGTTGTACAACGAACAATGTTGTTGAATATAGTGTTGTGATTGAATTATTCGCTGAGACGATTAACCTTGGCATTCGAACATTGGTTGTGAACTTGGACTCTCAACTTGTAGTCCACCAACTCAACGGGCGTTATTCCGTCAGAGATCATCGGATTTTAAGGTTGTATTTACGTGTTAAGTTATTAGAAAGGGATTTTGATTTCATTACTTATCAACATATTCCAAGATGACTTAATACGTTAACCGATGCATTAGCTAATTATGTGTTGGACAGGCATTTGCATGAAGCATAAAGTACAATAAACCATAAAACATATGTATATATATGTGTGTGTGTGTGTCCAAAATGTTTGCACCCCGTGCATCATCAAAAAATAATACATGTTTGTCTGAATACATCCGGAGACAACATGTCTCTCAAAAAATATGCATGAAAGGAAAAGCCTAAGTATCTAGTCTCGGTGGTGCTCATGGTAGCACGTCACCCCTCGCACTAAGTGTCTCAGGAGCCGGTGGATGCAAGTCGGCACCCCCACTGTGTGCCTCTGGTGCGCTAGCTGGACATCCGCTAGCCGAGCGTAATCTGGAATCCCTCGAGTGATAGCCTCGAGGTTCTGGATGAGCTCCCATCTGTCACCACCCTCCTCTTGAGGATCTGCTCCTGCTGCTGCTACTACTAGTTGTCTCCTTGTAACGGGAGACATGCCATTTGGACGCTCTGGGCCGACATCTGCATGTGCATATAAAGGTCATTAGGACAAGTATGTATTAACAAAAAAATCATAAAAACACAAAATCAAAAAATGAGGACGTACCAATCTCCTCGTGCCAGTCCTCTCCCTCCGGCAAGGGAAGGTCAGGGTCTCCGGTGAAGTCTGTCCCCGCATACGGCCAGTCCTCCACCACTATCAGTTGGCGGCGAAGCCACCTGAAAAACTCAGGTCTAAAGGACATCTGCTGGCCGCCACCACCCCTCGGCATCAGTGCCGCCCATCGAGCCATCCTCGGCTCTCGAGGTGTTGGGTCTGCTACAAAGGCCCCTTGGCCCTGGAAGCTTGGAACACGTTCCAAGAAGAACGTCACCAAGACTGTACCATACCCGAACTGTTGCAGCTTGCCTCGCTTGGCCTTTGTCAACTGCCTCTTCATATTGGTTGTCACAGCTGACGCCCAATTGAAGATCGTCGGGCTAAGGCACTTTGTCGCTAATATCAGGTGGTTCTTCGTAGATTCGTGGGGCGCTTGTGCCCCCGCAGCTCGTGTGAAGGTGAATAGCAATGCTCTCAGTGTTAGGTCCTGAACTGTGGGGATATCCACCTTCGAACTGCCCTGCCCATATTTTGCCTCTGGGCAAACTCGAGCCTTCACCTCTTCCATCTTCTCTCCAGATGGCCTGCTCCGAGTCAATCGAGGCACCAGCCCTCGTCGCGACAATCCAGTCAAGAAATAGACATCAGATACGTCTAACTCTAGCACCTGGTCCCGTATCCGGAACACCTCTTCCTCTACGTCCCACAAATTGATCAGATACTGCAAGAGCTCTGGCTGAGCTCGTAAATAGGATAGCATGAAATATTTTTTGAGCCCACATGCTCTGAGAGCTTCCATGCAATCCTCATCCGCTAAGGCCAATGTGTCCACTTGGTCATGTTCCCGTTCCTTCCATACAATCACCATTTTTGCGGATTGCCCTGCAAACACAAGCCAAAATAGTGAATTAGACTCTCAAGTAACTTGAAATTGCAGGTAAAAAGGGTTTGAATTTGTTAAAACTTGCCAAAAAATACGCGCGGCCGTTGGCGCGACTGTTTCTAAAATAGTCGCGCCCATGGGCGCGCACCCTATGGGAAAATTGCCCCATTGGCGCGGGTCCATTCCCGAAACCCGCACCAATGGGCGCAACCCCTAAATTCAAAATCCTCCCCATAGGGGATGAAAATGCAACTAAAAGCAAATTCTAAGCGTATGGAAATGGAGCTAACGACAAGACCTCTTACCTGACACGGAAGACGCTCGAAATGGTCCACTGGATTTGTCGCAATCGCCAACTGAAGGTTGCACTCCAAAAGCCCTAATGTCGCTCTCCAAAGGTAAAAAGTGAAAAATAATTTTTTATTTACCATTTTCACCATTTTATAACTTTTTGACCCCTACATAGGTTTTAAAAAATCATTTTATGAATATTTTTATGAATATTTCTGTCGAAAATGGATTTTATGCCAATTTCTTGTGCAGCGACCGGTGTTTGTGCAACTTTGGTGGCGAAACGAGTTGTATTTTATACTTTTTTCGGACTCGGTAAATACACGAAAAAGTCACTTTGGAGTCATCTTTTGCTCTTTTCTGACTCTCTAAACGTGAAAAGAATGCCGAGTTGGTCCTCTCGACTCGTTAACCGGACATGAGAGGCGGTCGTCTTTAAACCCTTTTCCGACCGTTTAAAAACGAAAAGATTGTCGGACCCTTGTCGTATCCGGTTCGTTAATGGTTACGAAGCGACGTGGTTTTGATCGCTTTTTTACTTTTTCAGATCAGAGTCACTACTTATGAAAAGTACTCCTCGATCGTAATGATCAGGCGGTTCTTTCGAGCATTGTTTTATACTTTTTCGGGCTCGAGAGACACAAATTTACAAAAAAGGACACCCATGGAGTTTCCTTTTCACTGTCTTTTCAAACTCTCTAAATATGAAAAGACGTCGAGTTCTTCCTTTGTCAGACTCGTTAAAACTTAATGACATCGGATTCCGTCGAAATGATGCCTCTCAAGCATATGCTATCCATGTCAAGCTTGTCATCCAAAAATAACTGGGGTACTCGCCAGAAATGGTGGGGGAATAAAGGAACCGTAATCATCGTCATGTCGGCAGTATGTTGCTCTTGAACATGGCACTCGTCTGCATTCGTGTCTGGGTGGGGACATCTCATCTTGCTTTACACTTGTCTCCGTGGGTTTGGGTTATCCTGTTTGACCATTCATCTGCTCATCGCCTTGTCACCATGACCCTTGATCATTTGATGTCAAATACTGCCAAGTCCACTGTCATGCCGCCGATATGTTCAAGAGAAGTTGACCTCTGCAGAATACTCAACCTCCCTCTGATACCTCACACAAAACATTTTATCCTTCTCTTTCTCGTGTCGATGATGTGGGAAACATTATGGCCCACCTTCGATCAAGGTCACTTCCTGTCGACTTCAGCTCATTATCCAGGAATTTGACTTAGAGACTCCCTTCAGGTACCTTGGAGCCTGCGTGCCTCAATGGCAAGTTCTTCATGTTCGACGTGAGGTTTTTTCATCATTGGCCTCCGATCGGATGATTCTAAGGGTGTTCGACACCGGCTCACTGATTCGCACGCCGTGGATTGTACCTATAGTACCTTGAGGACCATTGTCATTATTGGTGGTACCTCTTGCATCTGTTAACAGTTTTCATCAATGACTGGTAATCAGGCGATGTTCTCGCATGTTCGACTTTGTATCCTATATTCGCATGCTTGAACTTGTACTTTGTTCGGGTCGATATGGAGCACAAGACCCTGGGGTTTGTCTGTTGAAATCTAGGTTGCATTTTGTGGATTATTACTATCACTACATGACTCATTCACTGGATGGCTGTGACCATGCCTGAGTCTATTCATTGATCCTCATCGGATGGTTGCGTCCATACCTGGGATCCAGATTTTTTATGTACTTTGCTATGGATGGCTGCGCCCATACCATTTACATAATGTATTTGCAATATCAGTTGTACTTTGTGCAGGTTCTCCAACGGCCGTGTTTTCAGTTGACCATGTTCTTGTAAAGCACTTCACCCCTCTCTCTCTCGGGCTTCATGCTTTAGGGGGCATCTGTTACACAGTATTTTGTCACCATCCCTGTTACCTCTTCTCCCCTACATTGGAAGACCTATTCTGGGACCTGTGAGAAGTGACATAACTTGAAAACACCTGCATTGTATCCCCTAGAGTATGTACTCCATATTCCCTGAAGACACCTTTTGGAAAATACCCAAAAATATAGCCCTTTCTCCATTGGCACTGTTCCACAATATATCACTCGTGCCAATAGGGGAAATCCTCCAAAGAGGGCGCGCCAGCGGGCGCTTTGTCTCAGAGTCGCACTAGCGCCAACCCAGTTGGGTAAAGTTTTTAACAAACAAACTTCCGAAGGTTCCTCCTAACCTATCCATGAACAGATTCTAGTTTGAGTTAGTTCAATTGGGCTTCGAAACTCCCAAGGAGGGAAGTAGTTCTCCACCTCTCATGGAAGCTTCCTAATGATAAGGACAATCCCATGAATCAAGTGGATGGTCTTATCTACTCCTCCTACCTCTATATAAGATTTTTCTTTTCCCTTTGACAAGCTAGTTAGTAATTCTACTCTTCAAACTCCCAAATCTAAGTCCCAAAGTCTGAGAATTGCTAAGCTCATGTTGCAAGAGGCCTTGTTCATCCCTATGAGGCTAAATATTTAAGGAGGAGATCCATGTCCAAGTAACCAAGGAGAGAGAGGCTTGTTCCCCATCCCTTATAAGCTTTGCAAGGCATGTGTTTCTAATCACCCAGCCAAAGGAGGATTTGACGTTAGAACTTGGTTGTATTCTCTTTTGTTTATCAATAATAATAGGCGACTATCATTATGGTTCCACTCATGTGTCTTTATTATGATGTTTGAGTTGTATCCTTTCTGACTGATACATATTTGCATTTCTTGGATTTTATGCTTGTATTTGTCTTGTTCTTTGCATGTGCAGGTGTCTGTTCACGAGGATCGTGAGGATTGTGACCAGTTGAAGCGAAAGAATGGAGGCAACGACTCTTCTATGAATACTAGCATTGGATTTGAGGTAGGCTCTCATCATTAGCCTTTACTTTGCAATTAGGAACCTGCGTGTTAATATTGTTTGATTGTTGCTAGACCCCATTTAGGCTAGTGGGATCACCTCTGTCTGCAAAGGGGATTTACCTGTACAACAGGTAGCAACTGGTTCCGGTAATGGTGGAACTGCCCAAAACATGTGATGGTCAAGAGGCTGGCTAACAAAACCACTCTTAACTGCAGTCCCTAAGGAAAGGAAAACAAGCAAGTTAAAGCATATGATCGGCCAAAGAGATGGTGGCGATGGGATGAAAACAATCGAGGCTCATCTAACAGAATTTAGCGGTTAAAGACAAAAATCACGAGATGTACATCGGGTATGGGTTCATTTTTACACAAGCTTGAACCATGGAGAACTCTACTTGGATTCGATTTCATGTTTACACAAGCTTGAAACAAAAAACTATGCTTGTTATAAGTTCACATACCCCCAACATAATGACACAAAACGAGGTCCATGCCCCGTAAGCTTCATTACATTCAACAAAGTGGATGTAGTGAAGGTTCACTTTCAAGATCTTGGAAAGACTCGATTGGTATTTTACGAGATCTTAATCAAAGACTCGATTGGGAAAGGGAGTTGTTTCATTTTTTAACGAGGTTGACACAGTAAAAAACTATCCTCATAACCCTTGTTTCATTTTTTAGCGAGCTTGACACAAGATAAGAAACTATGCTCGACCAGACCCAGTTTCATTTTTTAAGGAGCTTGACATAGGAGAGCAAACTATGCTCTGAATGAACTCCATCATGATGGACAGGAAGTCGTAGCTTCCAAGAGTGCCACACCTGGTGGAAGGATCATATCTTGGAAGTTAGGACCCAATGCCCCCAGGACACTATGCACGATAGCGGCATCACTGGATACAAGCACGGTATAAGTAGCCACGTAGTTGACCTACGGTGGGGCAGATACAACAGGTGGATAAAAACCAAGAGGGGATGACAACTGTGCAGGAGGCACCAGGGGACTAAAGAAAGATTATTGATCTAGAGTCACGATCCTTCCATCAAGTGGAAAGAAAACCACACGGAAAAGTGAAGAGACAAGGGCCCCCATGGCATAAACATAGTCACGACCAAGGAGAAGACTGAAATCTAAAGCACCTTGGGTGACAAGTACATCTATATAGACAGTTTTGCCTCCCAAAGTAATAGGGAACTTTGGAAGGATCCCTAATGGTTGACTAGTTCCTCCATCAAATGCCATCAGATTCTGTGCAACCGGCACAAGCTGTGGGGAACCCAAAGCTTGCCAAGTAGTGGAAGGCATATTACTGATAGATGCACCCTCATCCAAGATAGTGCCAGGTACTGCCTTATCATAGGCATGTACTGTAATCTGGAAAGGTGTAGAAATTTTGAATAATTTAACACATATTCAACAGACATTATCCTGATCATGTACTATTGCGGAAAACATACACAATACATAAGCTCCTCTACGTTGATCATCAATATAGCAGCATCAATAACAATAAAACATCAAGAGCATTCACACATTAACACAGTATGTATCCCGGGGAAAGCATCTCGCTAAAAACCCCAACTATCTGTATATTAATGATTGAGTCATGTAACCTTACACAGCATAATACTTCTCACAAGTATCTCCACCTCTGTTACACACAATACAGCTCAGATCTAAATCAATCACTGGCTCAAATCTCCTTCGCTGCTTGCCTGCCTCCGCTGCTCAATACCTGCTCAAGAAATGATGATAATTCCAAGGCAACCACGTATTTCCTTGGCTAAATCACGTGAGCACAAGCTACAATGTGGGAAAATACGTGAGCAAACTCATTGGCATACTCAATCCCTTGATTGTGAAAGATCTGATGCACAACTATAGTCACAACTGATAGCAATCTGATTCTCTAACACCTGTCCCTGTTGAACTGAACATGCACTGACATGCAACTGAGTTAACTGATGTATTCATTATTTGTATTATGAGTTAATAACTTGTGAATTAATTAATAACTAATTCACCCAACTCATCTCTAGTCTATTTGCCAGTTAGACTAAATACAATCAGTTTAACAAAGCTAAACTGAACACAACTCCATCAACTGCACCTCCAGTCCACTAAACTCAACTCACTTGAGTTCTAACTGAAGTCATGCATGCAACAACTCAAATGACTCATAAGAAAAGTATATTTCCTTCTGACAGCTGCATGTTCCACCTCTGTAGCTCAAACTGAAGTGCTCCAAGAGAATAAGACAAAGTTTATAGTCTAAATATTATTATGAGCTAATAATATTTGATTGTTCTATATTTAGACTGAGCAGTCACTCCGCTGTGGTGTCACTCCGCTGTGGTCTAAAAATAGAAGTCTATCTATTTTTTTCCAAATTGATCAATCATCCATAAACAGCAACCTGCAATCCATAGACATGATCCATATGTCTAAAAATAGACATAGTCCAAAAATAGACTTGCGCCAAAAATAGCATGCGGGCCCACTTAGTGAAGGCGAATCTTTTCACTAAGCTCCATCATCTTGTTGCAATCTCAACAAAAGGCACATGGGATGGAAGGCGGAAAGCAGTCAAATGACTCCAGTCGAAGGAAACGACTGAACTACTTGGTGGGGGAATCGTATGATTGCCCCCTGCTCTGAAGAAGGACTCTTGGGATCAGCTGGGATAGGAGAGTCATTTTCGGACTCAAGAGAATCTGACGAGATGAGAAGAACATGAGCATGATTCTCTTCTGACACAGAGTGATCGATGAGTGGTGAACTTGAGTCGACACTCTTTCCGACCAATGGTTGGTCTGGAACAGGCTTAGCATAGCCAGGTTCAGAAAGAGGAGGATGGACAAGAGAATGATCTAAATCAGTCTCTTCGTTGATAGGGAGACGATCTGAAGAGAGCCTCTGATAACCAACGGGGAGTTGGGGTGAAGAAGCTGTAAGACTTTCCAAGACAGTGGAAGCTTTATCCATAAGTGGACAAAGGTGAAGGGGATGGTTGCCTTCACATAACCTACAGGGGAATCGAATCTTCCCTTTCTTCTTGCCATAGTCAGTTGATAGGGTAGCATCACCATGAGCTTTAGAGGATGATGAGGGATGATCTAGATCGTGAGACCATACTTCTAAGATCCTAGGAATGCCAGGACAATCACGAAGAAGATGGTCACCCTTGCACAATTTACAAGGAAACTTAACCTTTCGCGGAGGAGCAGAAGGAGTCCTGACCTGAGCTGCACTCGTGGCAATAGCTGCACTTTTAGCCTCTCGCTTACGTGACTTCTTCTTCTTTGTCTTCTTCTTCTTCTTCTTAGCCACCTGGTTACTTGAATCCAGACTTTCACCAAGCGAAGTAGAAGATGAAGACGTAGGAACAGGCGAAGAAGAGGAGAGGTCCTCCTTGGAATCAACATGATGTTGTGTGGGTGGAGGAACTGATTGACCAGTAGTTGAGACATTAGGGACCACAGAGGTCGAGAACAACCAAACAGGTAACCCAACAGTTAACCTAGGAAGGGACAACATTGCCATTTAAGGAGCACCAACTTTCCCAAAAGGAGGAAAATGACCAGGATTCCTGTCAGAGGGGATTCCTGGGTTGGTGAACTTTGGAAAAGTTTCCATCAAAAACTGAAAATCACACACGGGACTAAAAAAAGAGTCAAGGCACACAATCAAATGACCAACAAACAGAATCTAATAGGGTGTGTGATCGCGGGTGAATAAAAGTTTTAAGAGACAAGGACATAAATTGATGTTTTCATCTTTAAAGAGTCGAGAAAATGACAAAAAGATGACTCTAGTCGCCTTCGAATGTTTAATGAGCCCGAAGTGAAAATGCTCAGATGAGCCTTTTCTTTTAGGGAGTCCGAAAAGGATCAAAAGTCACTACTCTGGAGAACTAGGAAAAAGGTTTACCAGACAATTCGTAAAACTTCATATACACCTTGGCAATCGTATGAAAACCAAGGACTTTCCGTACGACAGTCAATCTTCTCGAATGCTATGTTTGGTGTGTTACGGGTCATAAGGCGGCAGACACGGCTTCCTATGGATAAAGGATGATAACCTAGTGGGGTCTCCCCATATACTCGATGGTACGTGGGAGCACAAGTCCGTACTATATCATAATTGAGTCACAAAAGGAGGAATCACCCAACCTTGAGTGGAAACAAAACTGACTAGGTTTAACGACGCCGGAGCACGTCTCTAGCCTAGACGTCTAAAAAGTGAGCGTTATGTTCCAATGCGTTGTTAGATTTATTCAGTTCATTTTAAAGTTGATCTTGGATTATGTTTCAATTTTCAGGCCTTACCGTATGAAATGTCTCAAAATTCCCTAAATGCAAGCTATATGCCAAAATATGCCATTTCATTCGATGAATGCTAGTTACGAGAGGGTTTAATAGCTTTCACACAAACGAAATGATCGCAAAACAACCAATAATATGTCTAATGCAGCTAATGGAAATCAACAAACTTTTCTTCAAGATCACTAATCACTAATGACAATGAAAAGCTCTAATTCTCATTAACTAACGCAAAGCACAAGAGACTGTTTCTTTTATATTGATGGAAAAAATGTACTAAACAAACTTTGAGAAATGATAACAAACAAATTCCACTCAATACAAGCACATTCAGATCCCTAAATAACAAATCAATCCTTCCAAGAACGAGAAAATTCCCAAAGACACTAATGAGCCATGTAATCTAGGCTCAAAGTGAGACGAAGCGGAATTCAAGTGAAGACAAAGCAAGTCACCCAAATAACGCAATAAAACGATTTACAACCACCAAACAAGTGCAAGGGAGTAAACAAAGAGTCGAATGGACTACTAGAAGATCAAAACACCTGAGGAAGGCTCGACACACAAAGCCACTAGATGCCCTAGGGCTAGAAACGTGAAATCGATGGAAAAAAGCAAACACCCAAAGGGTAACGATCCAAGCCAGTCGAATCACACTCCAACACACTCAAGTAGTCTAAAAAAGGTACCCAGAACAAAAACCAAGCTCAGAGGGCTCACAGCAAAGCAAAATTCAAAAGTTCCCAAGCCTGGTGCGACTGTCAGGCTGCAACTAGCGCCTTTCAGGGATTGGCACGGGTTGTTAATGTGAAACTTGCGCCACCTGGCGTGACTATAACGCTATAAAAGAGCGCCATCCGAGTTTTCTATGGAAAAATAAAAAATAAACGAGCCAAAGCTAAGTCAACAGTACCCAGGTACACCAAGGGGCAAGAAGCAACACAAGGACTCAACCCAGAAAGCTAATCAAGCAGGAGAAACCAAGAAACAACCAAGAAACAAGGCAAGTTCAAATCCATTCAGTTCGAAAACCAAACCGGAGATGGACTGAAGTGGCGTTGATCTACTTTGCTAATGCGGAGCAATAGCGTTTCGAAGGCTATCTGGCCATACTTCAGGCTCCGTCTAAAGTTTACAAATCAAACAACAAGACAAAACAAGCAACAAGACAAAAATCCAACTCCCCAGTGGAGTCGCCAAATTTTTGTGGACGTAAATCCCCTCTACGAATAGAGGCGATCCCTACTAGCCCAAATGGGGTCTAGCAACAATCAAACAACACTAACACGCAGGTTCCTAATTACAAATTAAAGACCGATGATGAGGGCCTACCTGGATTCCAATGCTAGTACTTGTAGAAGAGTCATCGCTCCCGTTCCTTTGCTCCAGCTGGTCACAATTCCCACGATCCTCGTGAACGGACACCTGCACATGCAAAGAACGACACAAATACAAGCATAAAATCCAATAGATACAACTATATATCAGTCAGAAGGGATATAACTCAATCATCATTATAAATACAATAAGAGTGGAACCATAATGATAGTCGTCTATTATTATTGATAAACAAAGAAGAATACAACCATAGTTCTGACGTCAACTCCTCCTTTGGCTGGGTGATCAGCAGCACATGCTTTGCAAAGCTCATTGGGAATGGAGAACAAGCCTCTCTCTCCTTGGTTACTTGGAAAAGAATCTCCTCACTTAAGATTTAGCCTCATGGGAATGAAGAAGGCTTCTTGTAGCACAAGCTTAGCAATTCTCAGACTTTTGGACATAGAATTTGGAACTTGGAGACTAAATTGTCAAAGGCAAAAGGACAAGCTTTTATAGAGAGAGGAGGAGTTAGGGTCATCCACAAGATTCATGGGATTGGCTTTATCACTAAGAAGCTTCCATGAGAGGTGGAGAACTACTTCCCTTCTATGGAGATTCAAAGCCAAATTGAACCAACTCAAGATGGAATCAGTTCATTAATAGGTTAGTAAGAACCATCATAAGTTTGTTTGTTAAAAAATTTACCCAACTGGGCTGGCGCGAGTGCGACTCTGAGACAAAGCGCCAGCTGGCGCGCCCTCTTTGGAGGATTTCCCCCATTGGCGCGAGTGAGACATAGTGGAACCGTGCCAATGGAAAAAGGGCTATTTTTATGGGTATTTTGCAGAAGGTATCTTCAGGGCATATGAATTTCATGTCTAGGGGAATACAAGGCAAGTGTTTCCAGGTCATGTCACTTCTCACAGGTCGCGAAATGAGTCCTCCAAGGTGCGGGATAAGGGGTAACAGGAACGGTGACAAATTACTGTGTAACAAATCGTTTCATTTTTTAACGAGGTTGACACAAGACCAGGGAACTATCCTCATGATTCCTTGATCACGACCCATAAGAGGTCATGAATTCTAAGAGGTTCTCATTAGATGGGAGAACAATTCTCTGGAAGGGATACGTAGTAAGGAATCCATTACAAAGATCTGGTTCCAATGCCCCCAGTACATAATGCACAACATCACGGAATTGGTCATCAGTTGGTGTAGGAATGGAACGGGTTGTCACATAATTGACCTGTGGCGGGGGAGATAACATTGGGACAAAAGGACGATTTAGGTAGGATGGTTGACTATAAACCATATTTGGACAGGGAAATGAAATCTAGTCAATAATGACAATTCTACCTTCATGCGGGAAACACATCACTCGAAAGAGTGTTGACACAATAGTTCCCATGTCATAAACATCGTCGCACCCAAGAAGTAAATTGTATTCTAAAGGGCTTGGGACTACCATCACATTGAGGTAAACAATTTTTCCTGCCAATGTAATAGGCAACTGAGGAAGTATCCCTAATGGTTGATTGGTTCCTCTATTAAAAGCCAATAGATTCTAGGTAACAAGTAGAAGTGGTAGTGAACCAAGTGCTTTCCAAGCAGTGGAGGAAAGGATACTCACAGATGTACCTTCATCTATAGTGCCAGATACAATCATATTATAAACCTATACTATGATCTGGAAAGGCACATAAGAAGGAAGACAACATCCTTCCAGTCGATTCCAATCAAAGGAAGTGACCAGACTACTTGGAGGGGGTACTATAAGAATGAGATAATTACCCCCTTGAGTTACGAGAATGGAAGGAATTTCCTCGTGTCTTGATGGATAGGAGGGTTGCCTCTAATCTCATTGGAATATGAAGAAATAAAAATAACTTGAGTGGTATCATACTCACTCTCTACAGGAAAGGTACGATAAAATAAAGGTGAAATCGGGTCAACAGTTTCCTCGACCTACGATTGGTCAGGTATAGACTCATGGGATTCAAATTCATAGAGAGTGTGTTTGACTGACGGTTGATTTGGGTTAGTCACTTCATCCACTAATGAAATATTAAGGGAGAGTCTCCTGTAACCAGAAGGAATTCACCATGGAGAAGCAAGATGGATATCACCCACTTTTTGGGCTTCATCCAGATAAGGACATAGGTGAATGGAGTGATTCCGTTCACATAACCTACAAGGAAACTTAACTTTACCCTTCTTTACATGAATTTTACTACCACTAGTTGATGGTGTGTCACCAGCATGATCTCTAGAAGTTGATGACATAAGATGATGTGAATGAGAAGACCATTCTTCTAAGATCTGAGGAATACTAGAACAATTTTGAAGAATATGGTCTCTTGTACAAAGTTTGCAAGGATATCGAAGTTTGTGAGTCTTATTAAATGGTTTCTCACCAAAAGTTTCATTCGCAGCAATGGTTTCTTGGTTTCTCCCCTACTGATTTTTCTTCTTCTTCTTCTTCTTATTACCTTTCGTCTTCTTCTTATCCACTTGATTACTAGTGTCAATACTTTCACCAGGCGAAGATGAAGAAGGGGAGGAAGAAAAAACTGACGAAGAAGGTAAAGGGTCAACTGGAGTTTGATTTTGTCCAGTTGTAGGAATATTTAGTTGCGGGGCCAAGGAGGTTGAGAGCAACCATACTGGAAAGCCAATGGTAAGTCTCAGAAGGGAAAATGTAGCCATATAAGGAGAACTAATATTTCTAAAAGAAGGAAAAGGACTAGGATTCCCATTGAAAGGAATTCCTTGATCAGTGGACTCCGGAGTTGTTGCCATATGTCTCAACCTAAGATAAACTAAGGAGTGACGTGGAGGATGTTATCTATGGTCAATTAATTTTATTTTAATCAAAATAACATAACATAACAAAAGATGGATAATCTATGCAAAATTATTACCAAGTAACTTTGAACTGCAATATACTACCTTAGTAAACCAAAGACTTAACATACGTGCAAGCAATCTCCCCGAATACTGTGTTCAATGTATCAAAGTGTACAAGGCGGCCGACTCGGTTACCTATGGATGGATAGCCACGTAGTGTAGTCCTCCCATATATACCCAAAATTACGTGGAGGCCCAATTCGTGTTAGCACTGTCTAATGTGAAACCACTGAGTGAGAGCATTCCTTTATAGTTTTCGTACTATAACACCGCCTTATATACCCGAAGGTACGTGGACGAGCTATGATATACTTATGTACCTGGAATGAGGTATCACACTCAGAATGTATCACAGACAATTAGTGACAGCTGCTATTTTTAATGATGCCGGAACACATCTCTACCCTAGACCTCTAAATGTTATGCGTTAAGTTACAGTGCTCCATTAGGTTAATTAAGATAAATTTTAGTTTATGCTGTTTAAAAGTTTGCCTTTCAAGTTTAGCGCGTGATGTTTCTAAAATTACTAGAATGAAACTATGATGAGAAACATTCTTTTCATTTGAATTGAATAATGAAAACCATAACTAAAAGGGATAGAGCAATCAGAATCTTTAAACAAAGGGCATAGAGCACATCTAATGCAAATTTCCCTATACTATTCCTTCAAGCACACACAAACTTCTAAATGCATAATGCATGTTTTTCTTTTCATTCCTTTAATGTTTATATGAACGTAAGGAAACTAAATGCACAAACGATCAATCAATACTTTTCGCAAGAAACAAAGACTTTATGACAGTTTCTTTTTCAAAGAAATGAAGACTTTACGACAATTTTTTTTCAGAAAAGACTAATCGATGTAAGCTAACTTTGACAATGAATTGATAATGATAAAGAAATCTCTTAAGAAACACTAAACAATCAAGGCCAAAGTAGGACTAGGATAAGAAATAAAAATTGATTTCAGAACCATAGAAAACATTGATCTTTCAGCAAACAACATCAAAGCAAATTTGGAAAAAACCAAGCCAAAGGTGGGTTTTTTAGCTTGACAGGGATTAACATAGCCCTGAGTGGCAGACAATGTGCTTCCATGCATTGTCTCTAAGATAAGGCTACTATGCATAGCACGTTGCCAAGAGCAACATTGTGCTAGTGCCAGAGAGTCAAATCAAGAGACATTCAAGCACACTTTTTGACCAAAAACACTTAAAAATGATTGAAAAAATATCTATGAAGTCAAGTAAAGTATACTAGGATATAGTATGATGAGGATAAACTACCAGGAATGACAGTTGTTCCCTAGTATGGTCAACAATTTATTATATGGAATTTGTGCCTACGGATAAATACATTTTCCCTAAGTGGGTAGCTACACTTAGAACAATAGAAAGAAAGTGTTTTAACATTTTCCTATAATAGACAGATGAGATGAAGGAACTTACTTGTGGTCTTTCACTTCCTTTGATCTCCTTTGAATTGCTCTTGTCATTCCCACTTGAATTGAATCCGCTCAATTGGTACCTGTCAATAGAAATAGAAGATGACAACGATCAAATTATACAATATATCTACCATAAATAAATGGAATTGACAACATTTAAACGTATTTGAATCATAGACACGAACAAGAATATGGGAAAAGGAACAAACAACTTTATTGATGTAGAAGGAAGAGTTACACCCAAAGCGGTTCGATCCCGTGTCACTCATCCAGCTTCAGTCCAAACCCGCATCACACCAAAAGAAAATCAATCCAGCAGCATAACATTACTTGACATGAACTCAAAATCTCAAACCAACAGTATTTCTCTACAATCTTTAAATTCTAGCCCCTTGATCACTATGATGAGTGGTCAATTTATAGGGAAATGTAGGTGGTTATGTCATAAATTGGGCAATGAATGGTTTTCCAAAATTGGAGTTAGTTTCCATGGAGAGATGGATGAGAGGATAGAGGGATAATTGATCCATAGCCTATCCAAAGTCGACCTCATAGGACGAGATAAGAGCTGGGCATCTTTCTAGAATTCTCTAGAATCAAGGAATATTCCTAGAATCCAATGCCAATTTTTCTCATTTTTGCCCAGTGGAGGTCAAAGCGGGCCTAAGTGCACTGCAGGGTAGGCTTAAATGGGCCTACCTACTCTGCAGCATAGTTACCCCCGACGAAGGTTGCGTTGGAGTCCGAAGGAGGCATTTCAGCAGGGTTTCAGGCTAGGAAACTTTCATTGGTGGAAGCATTCAATTTGATGACTTGTCTAGGGCATGTAACAAATGAATTAGGGTTTGATGAGCCCTAATTGTACTAATCTAAATTTTGGGAGTGATGTGCCCAAATAGACCTGTAACACCAATGACTCATGAATTCTTACTGACTCCCTTTTTATACAATCCCATGTTTCGCGGACCATGGATAGATCTTAAAACTGACACAACTTATCTAAACTAAGGGTGGAAAAATCTTTTAACTTTAGAAATATTTCGCTCTCTGTGACCACAAAATGCGGAGAATTTACATTTATTTACACAAAATCCAGGCCTTCTACCCCAAAACTTGGGTGTTTAACCAAAAATTGACCCCCAAGGGGCCCGTTCCCAACAGGCCCCCAACACAAACATGGTGACTCGTGCTCGAGTCACTCGGCTGGGGTGGAGATCTTATCGCAAAGACCGCCCAGCTTGACTTCGAAAATTTCTACCTCGATAGTGCACTGCGTTGCCACCTGCTTCAGCTCCTTGAGCAACTGTTCTTTCACTGGCCCTGAGCTAGCAGTCTGTAGCTTCTGCTGAGTCTCATGTAGACTGGCCAACTTTCCTTCAATGGTTGTCATGATCTAATAGGCCTCATCTAAGAAAGGCTTCAAGTGAGTCTTTAACACGACTTCCTTGTGCTGCACTATGTCTACTTGTTCCTTCAGTCCCTTGGCCTCCTGCAGCTTCGCAAGCCTTTGCGTGATGACAAAAGTTCACGCTATTGCCTTAAGCTTGTCGTAGCGCTGTTGCAGTTCCCATGCTTTTGTCTCCAGCCTCTATACATTGTGTTCCTCTTGTAGGCTGGTGATGACCTCGAGCGACTGCTCAAAAAGTGTCATGTAGTCTGTCACTACACTTGCTATCACTGCAACCACATTTGCCACAATAGTCATGCACTGCTCCTTGACTTCCGATGGAGTGAAGGCTGAGTCTTCAATTGTAACTCCACAATCTTGAGATTCAGCTCCAACTGAACCTTGGCCAACATTGTGTGTGTGTCACACACTCCTGCAATGTGTTTTCGAACCCACATAATGACTGGATCAACCTCGGGGTTGTCCATCTCCAGGATAGTCTGGCATGCTTCATCTATAACCTTAGTGAGGCGCTGGTTCTTATCTGTGAGGTCGGTCACAAGGTTGAGAGTGGAGTCGTGATGTACTACCATCAGAGCATTATTCACCTTTTGCTCGCTGATCACCTGCAAAGCACATTGATCGCGGGCCTAAATCTCGATGATCACACCATCCTGCAAAAGATAAACAACTTCACTAGGAAGTGCTGCCAAATTAAGGCCCACACCCTTGAGTGCGCTGATAGCAGGTCTGTCAGCGTCAGTTGCCGTTTTCAATGCTCTTTTTGGTAATATTATGGCTCAGGGGTCCCTAACGCACAGCATCTCCACAGCTTTGGAGGTTCCAATGGCCACACTGGTGGGTGCCATGCTGGTCTGCATCTATAAAGCATGGATCTATAGCTCACGTAGACCAATTTGAATAACACCCAATGCCTACTGCTGCTGCTGCTTGCATTGCTGCAGTAGTTCTGTGCTAGCATCCCACACCATATCCCCTATGTCATTTAGATCCCCATCTGTCAGGGTGATCGGATCCAAAGACATCTTGCTTGCTTTGGACTTCTTCTGTGGTCCTAGATTTTTTGGACCCCTGGTGCATTTGATATGGAACATAGTCGTTTCCAGGTCCGCTTCTCCCTGCTCTGTCAGTTCATCCACTTCTTCTTCTGTCTCTCGTGAGGGAGATGTATCTTTGCACTCCTCTCCTCCTCCCTGTCCTACCTATCCTCCTACCTCCTACACAGTAGTGTGCTACGCCTTAGCCTTAGCATTGGCCTCCTTTTCTCGTTTTGTGGCTAACTACTCCATCTTCAGCATGGCTTCTTCTTTCTTCCATTACGCGGCGGTCTTGCTAGATCCTGTAGTCAATTCTGAAGCAATGCACCATTCTATCAGCCAGCTGTCAAGGACCACTTTGATTGCATCATCTGTCACCAAGTAGGGCAAGTCATGCCACTTTTTCTCAGGATCCTTCCATGCCCTTATTAATACGTGGTGGAAATCAACCTTGCATTTGTACTCCTACAATCTGTCAAAGTTGTTAGGTGACAACCGCAACTTGCAGTTGATGGCCATGTGCACATTCATCTCCATTAGGGTCCAAAAGATTTTGTTGTCCTTTACCCGCTGAGGATCCTTGGTCACCCACAACGAAGCGTACCTCATGGCCTCTGGTAGGTTCAGCGCAACCGAAGGGAACTAACTGTCTTCAGGTAGCTCCCATGCTACCACCACTATGGACAACAAGAGCCATGCATAGTGAAATGTCTTGCTGACATCCTACAACTCACGTTAGTTCACAAGGAATTCACCACAGAGGTAACATGCCCAATTGAATTGACTACCTTCCGCGGATTGGGCTGCCAAAGCAACAACCAGTGCCGAAACTTCATCTGCACGACACTTCCGCATGACCTTCCATACTAAGAGTTGTGTGGCTACTTTGACTATTGGGTCACAAATGCTTGAGATGGCGTAGCCACATGGCTTCTTCACTAACTTGAACTTTTCCTTCATGGCCTCCTCGAGGACATGTTTGTTAGTCTTTTCGCTAAATGCCATGGCCAGATTTCCCCCTGTGTATGGTAGTCGCGTGATCTTATGGATCAGTCTATCAATGATGGGTATTGACTCCTCTAGCCACAAACACCCATCGTGCACCAATCATAGTAACTACTTGATTACCACAATTATGATGGGTGCATGGTTGTAATGTGACACCCATAGTAGGTTGAGCAGTCCTGCCTTATATACACCTCTCAGCCACTTTCATCACTCCAATGTGATTACGCCAGTGGTTTTGTGGAACACACAGGGCATGATTTGATCTATTGCTAGGTTAGGAAACCACTTTGTGTCTGCTAAATCTTAGTCTTCTAATTTCAAAAGGGAATGCGCCCCAAGTGCGGTCCTTTAAACACAATCTAGTCCGGTAAGACGGGTGTATGCAGGGTGACCTTACTTTCATCAATGTCTTTGGGCACCTTGGTCTTTCCCTTGTGCGAAGGAATGTACTCAGGAAACTTAGTGATTGGGTTAGACCCCACAATTTCGACATCTTCCATTTCCATCCCAACATCCTCATCATCCATTGGGATTTCCTAAAACTCCTCTTCTTCTGGCTCTAGGTTAATTGTCTTGCCCTTTTCCCGTGTAGTGGGCTTAACCTTTTGGGAGTGTTTCCTGGGAGATGTGCACACCGACTATGATGGCACAACCTGCTTTCCCTTCTTGATCTTGGGACCCTCCGTGGTTGGGGTAGGCCTTGGCCTAGGCATCTATGGAGACTTTGGTACTTCCGCTAGTATTTCTAGAGGTGCTCCCACCAGGGCAGATTCTTCTACTGCCATAACCACCTCTGGGACAACTCCCTCACCTGTCGCTACTTCCGCGCTCATAGATTCAGTGTGCATCGACATCATGCTACGTAATAACTCCTAATTCGAGTGTGGCAATGTCTCAAACACAGAAATTGCTAGAAAAAGCTCAAAGGTATCATGGTTCATGTGCACCTGAGAGCTCAACAACTCAAATGTCAAAATGCCAAGTGTTTTTCACTGGGCAACCACCTGTAATTTATAGGAACTTTCAAATTAAAATCCGACCATTCCCCCCAAAATCGGTTCATTAATGCTATATTGGTGGAAGATGTTAAGAGATCTGGCCCATAAAGTCCGACTTAAATTCCAGCCCCCTGCTCCATTTGGCCATTTTTCATTGCCAAATCATGAATAGTGATTTTAATGGTCACTTTCTAGCTACTCTGTTCAGTTGCTTTCTTGGTAGCACACCCCCTTGTGCACTTCTGTGGGCATTGTGACATATCTTCGTTTTGTGTAGTTCCCCAATCATGCAGCTCTTCGACCCAAGCAATGTAGTTTATAGTCTCGTGCCTCCTTTCAGCTGCCTAGAGCGCTAAGATTGTGCTTCCCACATATAGTCACCTAGTTGGATCACCGGTGTATGGCTTCAATTGAATGCCATTCACCTTCCCTGGGAAGGGTTTTCCATTCAATTTGACCAAGTAGACTGCTCCACCATCGGTAATATCCTTGATGACATATTTTCCTAGCCAGTGCATCCTGAATTTCCCTAGAAATTTATCATGTTTATTGTCATATAACAAGACCAGATCATTTACTTTGAAGGCGCGCAGTTTGATGTGCCGATCGTGCCATGCCCTTTCATGCTCCTTTTGAACTTGTTGATGAAATCCAGCTAGAAATCGATACTCCTCAAGCTCTTCTAGCTGTGCAAGCCTCTCTTCCAAGGCTCCATGGTCCAACATTCCTGTGAGTGCCACTATGCACAGAATAGGTACAATGTATTCCATTGGTATCATACCTTCTACGCCATCCATGAGTCTGAAAGGTGTTTGCCCAGTCAACTTCTTGCAAGTCATTCTCTAGACCCATAGCACTGCTGGTACATGCACATCCCAGTCACTTCTCTAAGCATTGCATACCTTCGTTAGTGCATTCTCAAGTATCTTATTGAATTCTTCCACCTTCCCATTAGCCTGCATGTGATAAGGCATGCTATTCTAATGAGACACCTAAAATTCTTCTGTCAATGCATTGATTGTTTCATTAAGAAAGTGCATACTGTGATCGCTCATCAAGATCTTTGGACATCCAAATCTTGTCAATACATATTCAAAAACAAACTTTTATGATGTCGCACTTGTACAGTCCTTCATAGATTGTACCTCTGCCCACCTTGTCAAGTACTTAGTCGCAGTGATTATATATCACGCACCCGTCTTCTTTCCCGGAGGCTGAATTGGGCCCACAAAGTAAATCACATATTTCTCGAATGGTTGTAACATCACCTGTGGAATCAAAGGTAGTTAATCCCTCCACAATGGCATTCCAGTCCTTTCATATGCAAAGTTGGCCACCACAACCCAACACGCAGAACCTTCTCTGCTATCGCTTTTCTTGCATAATTTCCTCTTGTAGCTCCTCCATGAGCCTCCGTGAGGATGCGGCTTCGCTCATAGTTAGGTACATAATGTCACAATATTTCATATAACCCCATTTTGTATAAGTTTCCTACAATGATAGAGAAGTCTTCCACGTGCACTACCATCTCCTTCTTCTACTGGCTCGTATACCCTTCTGGGGTAGTTCCCATCATCAGGAAATCTATGATATCTTCAAAGTGACTGTCTGCAATGCATGCTGCAAAGAGCTATGTGTCAGGAAACCATTTCTCTAAATTGGCAGGTTCCTCAACCGTTTCAATGCATGACAGATGATTAGGTCCCGCATTCCGTCGTCCTAGCTTTATAACAACTTCAAAGTCATACTCTTGTAACAACAACAACCATATGAAAATCTCCCCCCACAACACAGGCTTATTGGCCAAGTATTTCAATGCAAAATGATCTGTATATATCTTAAAATGTCCACCCAACAAATAGTGGGTGAAATTTTGGAGCGCGTATACCATGGCTAGTTCTTCGTGCTCTATAGTGTAATAGTCCTTCTCAGCCTTGGACAACTTCCTACTTGCGAATGCTATAGGATGGTCCAATTCCCCCTCTCCCACCTGTGTCAGCATGGCCCCCAACACAATACATGAGGTGTCCACGTGCACATGAAATTCCTTCTTCCTATCCAAGAAGACTAGGATTGGTGTGGTGACCATTTTCTCTTCCACCATGTCCAAGATCTTCTAGAATTCATCACTCCAATAGAACATAGTATCCTTTTTCAACAATTTCTCCATGGGCATGGTGATCTAGGCATAGCTCTTGATGAACTCCCTATAGTATCTGGTATTCCCTAGAGTTGTGCACAGCTGTTTCACATTCCTTGGCGTCTCCAAGTTGATTATCACAATGATCTTCGCGGGGTCTACCATCAATCCCTATCCGCATACCACATGACATAGCAGGATCCTGAAAGGGACACAAAACAAACACCTCTTCATATTGAGCATGATCTGGTATCTCCGACATGTATCTAACATCAAGTGCAGACTTACCACATGATGCTTGACCAATCCAAGGACTTTCCAATCGTCAAAGTATACCTCCAAAAAGCTTATGAATGAATTCTTTGAGTGCCACAATGACCACGCGCGAAAATATTGATGGCGCATTCTTCAGCCCAAAAGGAATTACAATGTACGAAAACATCCCCATTTAGTCATGAAGGTCATTTTTCTTCTATCCTCAGGCATGATTTTGATTTGATGGTACCTAGAGAACCCATCAGTGAAAGAGTATTTGGCCACCTACATTATCTAGGACCTCGTCAGTGAACGGGGTCGGGAAGGGATCATGCACACAAGCATCATTCAGGTTCTAAAGATCCATGCATAATATCCTTATTTCTTCTTTCTGTTTCTTTCCCTGAACCACTATCGGGATTACCCAATCAGATTCTCCCACTGGTTCAATGATTCCTGCTGCGAGCATCTTATCTAACGCATATGTTATAGATCCATTTGGGCATATCAATTCCCAACATCCAGATCAGTGTTTTAGGGCTCATTAAAACCTAATTTTAGTTGCTTCATGCACTAAACAAGTCACCCCTTTGAATGCCTCCTTCCCAGACAGTTTCATGACTTGAAGACATCCAGAAATAGCCTCTAGAGGGACCAGAGTAGGTAAGCCCTTGTAAAGGTGCACTGCAGAGAAGTTGAGTCCAATGCTAGGGTGCTTTGTAGAGCACTTAGGCTTCCTTTCACCTGTGCTAGGCAAGATTGAGCAAAATTCACATAGAGTTTGGGGAATATTCTTATCTTTTGGAGTCATCTATAAGGTTCCCTCACTTATCAACTCCTATGAGCTTGAAAATGGATGAGGAATGAGTTAATATGCATCCTATCCTCTCATCCCTTCCTCTGTGGAACTAATTCTAAGTATGGAAGGCCATTCAATGCCACCATTTATGACAAAACCTCCTTCATCTTCCTATAAATTGGCCACTCATCTAAGTGATCAGGGGCTAGATTATGTTGAATTCTAAGGAGATAATGCTGCTATGAGATTTGGCTTTGAAGCAACTATTGTAATGCTACAAGTTTGTCATGATTTTGATGTGATTTGGATGGGATCCAAGCTGGAGGAATGGCTTTGAATCAGACACCAATGGTTGTAATTCCTTCTTCTATCTAATAAAGTGTTTGAACCTTTTTCCATCTATTTGTATTGTTTCATAATGCTTATATGTGTGAATTGTATCTCGTTCCTTTCACTTATATTCAATAGATCGTATACTTTTATCGATTCTTTCTTTTCTGTTGTGTTTATAGGGTACTTCTCAAGTGTATTAAGTACAGGAAGGAGCGACATGATCGATACAAGAGAGACAAGAGGAAAGCAGAACTACAAGTAGGTCTTCTTATCTTCTCATCTTATCTATTGCTTATAGGAAAAGTCTAAACCACTTTAAACTATTGTTCTAGATACAACTACTTATCTAGGGAATTAGTATTTATCCGTAGATACCAAATTCTCCAAAACAAATTGGTGACTCCACTGGGGAATATCATCCTTCCTAGTAGCTTATTCACCTCCTAGGTCATTCTTATAGACCCTACTTGTGTTCATTGACTATATTTCAATACTTTTGCATTGAATTTTGGTAAAAATTTGAGGTTAGATAACTCTTGAGTAGCCTCCCAGGAATCAGCGCAGGCTTGGTCAGGGGGCAGTGCTTTGCAGAGCACCCTTAAGTGAGAGACAGTGCTCTGTAGTGCAGTTAGGCCCTCTTTGACTTGCGCTGATCTGCCTTAGGGAAAATTTTCACCTTTGGATTGAGTTTTTTTGCCAAATTTCCTATGTTTGATTGCTTGTTGATTGATAAATGAATGTCATGTCTCAAGAAACAAGTTTCTATCTCCTTTTCCAACCCTACTTTGATTTGATTGATTAATTTTTCGTAAATGTTTTCTTTATCATTATCAGTCTATAGTCAAAGTTAGAATATAGTTGATTAATCTTCGTTTGAAAGAAAGTGTCGTAAAGTCTTTTTTTCCTTCGAAACAGAATTATCATAAAAGTCTTTGTTCTTATGAAAGATTGATTGATTGTATGTGAATATTTCCTTTGTTCATATTCACATTAAGGAAATCAAAAAGGAAAACTTGCATCATTCATATTGTAGCTTGTGAATGCTTGAAAGGAATAGCTAGGGAAATTGCATTAGTTGTGCTCTTTGCTCGTTGTCAAAGATTTGATTGCTCTATCCCTACTAGCTAAGGTTTTAATTTTTAAATTGAATGAGAATAATGCTTATCATATTAGTTTCATGATAGAAATTGTAAACATACATTACATGGTGAACCTTGAAAGGAAAATTCTAAAGAAGATCAACTTAAAATTTATCTGAATTTACTTAATGGAGCATTGTCACCTAATGAAAAACATTTAGTGGTTCTAGGCTAGAGATGTGTTCCAATGTCGTAAAACAAAGCAGCTGTCACTAACTTGTCTGCAATACATCCTGAGTGTGATACCTAATTCCACGTATGTGAGTATATCGTAGATCATCCATGTACCTTCAGGTATATAGGGCAGTGTTACAGTACATAATGTATATGGGAATGCTCTCACTATGTAGTTTTGCATTAGACAACGCTTATACAGATTGGGCCTCCACGTACTTTTGGGTATATATGGGAGGACAACACTAGGTTGCTATATATCCTTAGGTAACTGAGTCGGTTGCCTTGTACACTGTGATACATGAAACACAACATTCGAGGAGAATGCCTACCCATACTTCTCGGTTTGTCGGAGGTATTTTGCAGTTCACAGTTGCTTGGTAAAATTTTTGCCTAGATTATCCCTCTTTTGTTTTGTTATGTTACTTTGATTAAAATAAATTTAATTGAATGTGGATAAAATCCTCCATGCTCGCTCCTTAGTTGATCTTAGGTTGAAACATATGGCAACAAACCCAGAGTCCATCGATCAAGGAATTCCTTTTGATGGGAATCTTAGTCCTTTTCCTCCTTTCGGAAATATTGGTGCTCCTTATATGGATATATTGTCCCTTCCGGGATTTACCATTGGCTTGCCAGTATGGTTGTTTTCAACCTCCTTGGTTCAAAATGTTGTGTTTTCTCTGCAATTGAGTACTCCTCGAATTGGACAAAATCAAACTCTAGTTGATCCTAAAGTTGACCCTTTGCATTCTTCCTCACTTGTTTCTTCCTCCCTTTCCTCCTCTTTGCCTCGTGAAAGTATTGGTACTAGTTACTAGGTGGCTAAGAAGAAAAAGAAAGGGAAGAAGAAGAAGAAGAAGCAAATTTAGTAGAGGGGAAACCAAGCAACCATTGATTTGAATGAAACATTTGATGAGAAACCATCCGTCAAGCCTCACAAAGTTCGATACCCATGCAAAATTTGTGCGGGAGACCATGTTCTTTGAAATTTTCCTGATATTCCTCAAATCTTGGAAGAATGGTATTCCCGTTCACATCATCCTGTGTCATCAACTTCTAGAGATCATGATGGTGACACACCATCAACTAGTGGTAGTAAAATTCAAGGAGAAAAGGGTAAAGTTAAGTTTCCTTGTAGGTTATGTGAAGGGAATCACCCCATTCACCTTTGTCCCTATCTAGATGAATCCAAAAAAGTGTTGGATAACCGTCCTGATTCACTGTAGCAACTTCCATCTGGTTACATGAGACTCTCCCTTAATCCTTCACCAGTTGATGAATTGACTGACGAAAATCAACCATCAGGCAAACCCACTCTCTCTGAAAGTGAATTGTTGGAGAGGTAAATCCCCTCTACGGATAGAGGCGATCCCTACTAGCCCATAATAGGTCTAGCAACATACAACAATGCTATCACGTAAGTTCATAATTGCAAATAAAGAGTAGGTGATGAAGACCTACTTGAGATCCAACGCTTTAGTTCGTAGGAAAGATGCCACTCGCGTTCCTTTGCCTTGGCCGGTCATGACCCTCCACTATCCATGTGAATGGACACCTGCACACAAAGAGAACAAACACAAACCCAAGCGTGAAATCTAACATATGCAATTATACATCAGTCAGGAAGGATATAATTCAACATCAACCATTACAAGTACAACGAGAATGGAACCATAATGATAGTCATCTATTTATTAATATTCAACAAAGGAGAATACAACCAGCGTCCTGACGTCAAGTCCTCCTTTGGCTGGGTGCTCAGCTACACAAGTCTTGCAAAAGCTTGAAGGGGTGAGGGACAAGCTCTCTCTCTCTTTAGTGACAAAGTCTCCTTACTTAGGGAAAGCCTTATGGATACAAATAAGGCTTCTTGCAACTCCAACCTTTTGATGTCTTCCTTTCAGCACAAGTATTGCCAGAGTCAAAGCTATTAGAACCAGAACTCGAACTAGAACTAGAACTAGAACTAGAACTAGAACTAGAACTAGCTTGCTCAAGCCAAGGGAACAAGCTTTTATAGAAGAGAAGGAAGAGATAAGGTCAATCCCCCACAAACATGGATTTGGCTTCATCACTTGGAAACTTCCATGGAATGGTGGCAAACAACTTTCCATCCAAGGAGATCCGAAGCCAAACCATCCTCACTCAACTTGGAATCAGTTTGGTGAATGAGGTGGATAGAAACTTCGGAGGTTTGAGTGGTTGAAATCTTTGCCCAAACTGGTTGGCGCGATTGCGACTTTGAGACAGAGCACCAATGGCGCGCCCTTTCTTTAGGATTTTCCCCATTGGCGCGGGCATAACACAGGGCACTAGCGCTAATGCAAAAAGGGCTATTTTTAGGGGCAATGAGAAGGAGATGTATTAAGGGCATATGAAGCTCATGTTTAGAGGAGAATAAGGCAAGTGGTTTCAAGTCTTGTCACTTCCCACAAGTCCGGGAATGGGTCCTCCAAGATGCAAGAGAGGGGTAACAGGGACGGTGAGAAACGGTGACAAATTACTGTGTAACAGATGCCCCCTAAAGCATGAGGCCCTAGAGAGAGAGGGGTGAAGTGCTTTACAAGAACATGTGTGACTGAAACACTACCGCTGGAGAACCTGCAAAAAGAAGTACAACTGATATCTCAAGTACATGATATATATGTGGTATGGGCGCAGCCATTCGTAACAGAGTATAAAATTGGATCCCAGGCATGGACACAGCCATCCGATGAGGATCAATAAATGGACTTAGGTATGGTCACAGCCATCCAATGAATGAGTCATGTAATGATTACAATAATCCACAAAATGCAACCTGGATCTCAATCTGCACAATCCGGGGTCTTGCGCTCAAACTCGACCCGAACATAGTACAAGTTCAAGCATGTGAATATAGGAGTCGAATTCGAACATGCATGAACATCGTCTGATTACCAGTCGATGATGAAAACTGTTAACAGACGCGAGAAGTGCCATCAATAATGACGATGGTCTTCAAGGTACTATAGGTACATTCCACGGCGTGCGAATAAATGAGCTGGTGTCGAACACCCGTAGAATCATCTGATCAGAGGTCAATGATGAAAACCTCGCGTAGAACACGAAGAACCTACCATTGAGGCATGCAGGCTCCATGGTACCTGAAGGGAGTCTCTAGGTCACCTTCCTGGATAATGAGCTGAAGTCGATAGGAAGTGATCTTCGTCGAAGGTGGGCCATAATGATTCCCACATCATCGACACGAGACGGAAAGAGACAATATGTTTTGCATGAGATATTGGAGGGAGGTTGAGTATTCTTGCAGAGGCCAACTTTTCTTGAACATATCGGTGGCACGATGATGGGTTTGGCAGTATTTGAGGTCAAATGATCAGGGGTCATGATGACAAGACGATGAGCAGATGGATGGTCAAATAGGATAACCCAAACCCATGGAGGCAAATGCGAAACGAGATGAGATGTCCCCACCCAGACACGAATGCAAACAGTACCATGTTCAAGAGCGACATACTACCGATGACGACGATTATGATTCCTTTATTTCCCCCACCATTTCTGGCGAGTACCCCAGTTATTTTTGGATGACAAGCTTGACGGGGATAGAATATGCTTGAAGGGCATCATTTCGACAGAATCTGATGTCATTAAGTTTTAACGAGTTTGACAAAGGAAGAACTCGACATCTTTTCATGTTTAGAGAGTTTGAAAAGACAGCAAAAAGAAAACTCCAGGGGTGTCCTTTTTGGTAAAGTTGTGTCTCTCAAGCCTGAAAAAGTATAAAACTATGCTCGAAAGAACCGCCTAATCATTACGACCAAGGAGTACTTTTCGTAGGTAGTGACATCGATCCGAAAAAAGTAAAAAAAAGATTGATATCACGTCGTTTCCTTTCCAGTAACGAACCTGAAACGACAAGGGTCCGACAATATTTTCATGCTTTATACGGTCGGGAAAAAGAGTTTAAAAATGACCGCCTCCTATTTACTTTTAATGAGTCAATAGGAATAACTCGGCAATCTTTTCACGTTTAGTGAGTTAGAAAAGAGCTAAAAGATGACTCCATTTTTATTCTCTTTAGCGAGTCAAAAGGGAAAAAATACTCGGCAATCTTTTCATATTTTACGAGTTAGAAAAGAGCTTAAAGGTGACTCGGGTATAGGTTCATTTTTACACAATCTTGAACCATGGAGAACTCTGCTTGGATTCGGTTTCATGTTTACACAAGCTTGAAACGAAAAACTATGCTTGTTATAAGTTCGCATGCCCCCAGCATAACGACACAAAATGAGGTACATGCCCCCCAAGCTTCATTGCATTCAACAACGTGGATGGAATGAAGGTTCACTTTCGAGATCTTGGAAAGACTCGACTTGTATTTTACGAGATCTTAATCAAAAGACTCGATTTGGAAAGGTAGTTGTTTCATTTTTTAATGAGGTTGACACAGTAAAAGAATTATCCTCATAACCCTTGTTTCATGTTTTAACGAGCTTGACACAAGATCAGGAACTATGCTCGGCCAGACCCAATTTCATTTTTTAACGAGGTCGCCACAAGATCAAAAATATCCTCGGCCACACCCAATTTCATTTTTTAAGGAGCTTGACACAGGAAAGCGAACTATGCTCCGCACAGACATAGTTTCATTTTTTAAGGAGCTTGACGTAGGAAAGCGAACTATGCTCCGAACAGACCTAGTTTCATTTTTTAAGGAGCTTGACATAAAAAAATGAACCATGCTCCGTCCAGACCTAGTTTCATTTTTTAAGGAGCTTGACATAGGAAAGCGAACTATGCTCCGACCGAACTTCATCATAATGAACAGGAAGTTGGGGCTTCCAAGAGTGGCTCTCCCGGTGGGAGGTCAACATCTCGGAAGTCAGGACCCAATGCCCCCAGGACACTATGCACGACGGCGACATTGCTGGATACAGGTATGGGATAGGTGGCCACGTAGTTGATTTGCAGGGGGCAGATACAACTGGTGGATAAAAACTAGGAAGGGACGACAACTGCGCAGGAGGCATCGGGGGACTAACGAATGACAATTGATCGATAGTCACCATTCTTTCATCGTGTGGGAAGCAAACCACATGGAAAAATGAAGAGACAAGGGCCCCCATAGCATAAACATAGTCGCAACCAAGGAGAAGACTGAAGTCTAAAACACCTTGGGTAACCAACACGTCGATATAGACAGTTTTACCTCCCAATGTAATAGGGAACTTCGGGAGGACTCCTAGAGATGGACAGGCTCCTCCGTCGAAAGCCAACAGATTCTGCGTGACCGGCCCGAGCTACGGGGAACCTAAAGCTTGCCAAGTAGTGTACGACATAAGACTGACCGACGCACCTTCATCTAGAACAGTGCCAGGTACTGCCTTATCACAGGCAAGTACCGTAATCTGGAAAGGCACATGGGATGGAAGGTGGAAAGCGGTCAGGTGACTCCAATCAAAGGAGATGGCTAAACTACTTGGTGGGGGAATCGTATGATCGCCCCCACGCTCCATAGGAACCGAAGAGGGACTTTCGGGAGCAGCTGGGATAGGAGAGTCATTTCCGGACTCAGGGGAATCTGAGGAGACGAGAAGAACATGGGAATTACGCCCCTCCAAAACAGAGTGATCGGGTGGTGAACTCGAGTCAACACTCTTTCCGACCAATAGTTGGTCTGGAACAGGCTGGGCAGAGCCAAGTTCAAGAAGAGGAGGCTGGACAAGAGAGGAATTTGAACCAATCTCGTTGTCAGCAGGGGGACGATCTGCAGCTGCAGAAAGACATTGATATCCAACGGGGAGTTGGGGTGAGGGAGCCGCGAGACTTTCCAAGACGTCGGAGGCTTTATCCATGAGCGGACAAAGGTGAAGGGGATGATTGCCTTCACAAAGTCTGCAAGGGATTCGAATCTTCCCTTTTCCTTTACTTTTCCCAACTGATAGGGTAGCATCACCGTGAGATTCAGAGGGCGATGAGGGGCGGGCCGGATCGTGGGACCATACTTCTAAGACCCTGGGAATGCTAGGGCAATCGCGAAGAAGGTGGTCATCCTTGCACAATCTACAAGGAAACTTGACCTTCTGCGGAGGAGCAGAAGGTGGCCCGACTTCAGGTGTACTCGAGGGGGTAGTTTTGCTTTTAGCCTCTCCTTTGAGAGCCTTCTTCTTCTTCTTAGCCAACTGGTTACTCGAATCGAGACTTTCACCAGGCGAAGTAGAAGATGAGGACGTAGAAGTGGGTGTGGAAGGGGAGAGGTCCACCTTAGAATCAACATGAGGTTGTTCAGGTGGAGGAATTGATTGATCAGTAGATGAGACGGTAGGGACCAGAGAGGTTGAGAACAACCAAACAGGCAATCCAACAGTTAACCCTGGGAGGGACAACGTTGCCATGTAAGGAGCACCAACATTCCTGAGAGGAGGGAAATGACCAGGGTTCCCGTCAGGGGGGGAACTTGGGTTGGTGAACCTCGAGGAAGTTTCCATCAAGAACGAAAAAGAAACCTACTCAAGCTAACGCGAACAAGACCTAACCAGGTAAATGTGAACGCGGCCGAATAAATTTTAAGACAAAGGAACTGAACTTGACCTTTTCATGTTTTAAGAGTCGAGAAAAGGACAAAAAGGTGACTCTAGTCGCCTTCGAATGTTTTGTGAACCCAAAGTGACAAACTGCTCAAGTGAGCCTTTTATTTTAAGGAGTCTGAAAAGGATCAAAAGTGACTGCTCTGGAGAAACTAGGCAAAGGGGTTTACCAGACAATCCGTAAAACTACATATACACCTTAGCAATCATATGAAAGCCAAGGACTTTCCCTATTGCTGTCAATCTTCCCGAATGTTGTGTTCGGTGCGTTACGGGCTGTCAGGCGGCATACACGGCTTCCTATGGATCAAGGATGATAACCTAGTGGAGTCTCCCCATATATACGCGATGGTACGTGGGAGCACAAGTCCATACTAGACCACAGTTGAATCACACAAGGAGGAATCACCCAATCGTAATGTGAAACAATAGTGACTAGGTTTAACGACGCCGGAGCACGTCTCTAGCCTAGACCTCTAGAATGTGAGCGTTAAGTTCCAATGAGTTGTTAAGTTTATTCAGTTCATTTTATGGTTGATCTTTTAGTTAAGTTTCGGTTTAAGGCCCTACCGTATGTGATCTTCCACAAATTCCTAGATGCAAGCTACATGCGAAAGAAAGCCATTTCGTTCGATGAATACTAACTACAAGAAGGTTAAGAGTTTCAATCAAACAAAACCAACTCAATCAACCAAACAACCTAATGCGGCTAATGGCAAATAAACAAAACTTTTTCTTTTCAATAATGCAAATAACGAAAAGTTCTATTTCATTCGCTGTTAAATGCAAAAGAGATTATTTGATTCCTTTCTACAAGCACAATGCACTAGAACGAATTTCGAAAGATAATAACACTAAGAAAAGAAGCAAATTCACCCAATGAAGACTCAATGAAATCCCAAGACACTAAAAAAGTTCTCCAAATCGAAAGGAAAACAAGGCTTCGCACGAGCTATGTGATCTAAGCTCAAACAAAGCTAGAATGAAATCCAAGCAAACAAGAGCACGTTGTTCGGAAATCACTCAAAAATACTTCAAAAATCACTGAAGAAAATGCAAAAAGTAATCACAAGGTTAACCGGACAATCAAAGAACCCAAAACTCCCACGGGAGGCTCGACACACACGGCCACTAGATGCCCTAGGGTTGAGGTGTGAAATCGATGGAAAGAGGCAAACACCCAAAGGACAAAGGTTGCAAACCAGTCAAACAAGGCTTAAGCACACTCCAACAACTGAAAAAGAGGTGGCAAAAAGCAAATCCAAGCTCAGAAAGCAAGCAAAACAAGTGGATCAAAAACTACACGGCCTGGCGCGACTGTCAGGCTACAACTCGCGCTAAACAGGGATTGGCGCGACTGTCAGGCTACAACTCACGCTAAACAGGGATTGGCGTAGGTTGTCAGTTAGCATCAAGGGCCACTAGCGCGACTATGAAGGAAAAAAGCGCGCTAACAAAGTTTGCTAATTTCAAAAGAAAACTACGCAGTCCAGGGCTTGGGTCACAAGCTTAAAGCAAGTAAAAAAGTACATGGGTAGCATGAAATTCGATCCAAAGGCTTATCTAAGCAAGCAATCAAAGAAAAACCAAAGAGACAAGACAAACTCCAACTTGTTTAGTTTGTAAGCCAAACCGGAGATCGACTGAAGCGGCTTTGATCTAGTTCAGTACTGCAAAGCAATAGTGTTTCGAAGGCTATCTGGCTGTGTTTCAGACTCTGTCTAATGTTAACAAAACAAACAACAAGCTAAACTCCCCAGCGGAGTCGCCAAATTGTTGGAGAGGTAAACCCCCTCTACGGATAGAGGCGATCCCTACTAGCCCAGAATGGGTCTAGCAACAATCAACAATGCTATCACGCAAGTTCCTAATTGCAAATAAAGAGTAGGTGATGAAGACCTACTTGAGATCCAATGCTTTAGTTCGTAGGAGAGATGTCGCTCGCGTTCCTTTGCCTTGGCCGGTCACGATCCTCCACTATCACGTGAATGGACACCTGCACACAAAGAGAACAAACACAAACCCAAGCGTGAAATCTAACATATGCAATTATACATCAGTCAGGAAGGATATAATTCAACATCAACCATTACAAGTACAACGAGAATGGAACCATAATGATAGTCATCTATTTATTAATATTCAACAAAGGAGAATACAACCAGCGTCCTGACGTCAAGTCCTCCTTTGGCTGGGTGCTCAGCTACACAAGTCTTGCAAAAGCTTGAAGGGGTGAGGGACAAGTTCTCTCTCTCTTTAGTGAGAAAGTCTCCTTACTTAGGGAAAGCCTTATGGATACAAGGAAGGCTTCTTGCAACTCCAACCTTTTGATGTCTTCCTTTCAGCACAAGTATTGCCACAAGAGTCAAAGCTATTAGAACCAGAACTCGAACTAGAACTAGAACTAGAACTAGAACTAGAACTAGAACTAGAACTAGCTTGCTCAAGCCAACGGAACAAGCTTTTATAGAAGAGAAGGAAGAGATAAGGTCAATCCCCTACAAACATGGATTTGGCTTCATCACTTGGAAACTTCCATGGAATGGTGGCAAACAACTTTCCATCCAAGAAGATTCGAAGCCAAACCATCCTCACTCAACTTGGAATCAGTTTGGTGAATGAGGTGGATAGAAAATTTGGAGGTTTGAGTGGTTGAAATATTTGCCCAAACTGGTTGGCGTGAATGCGACTCTAAGACAGAGCGCCAATGGCGCGCCCTTTCTTTAGGATTTTCCCCATTGGCGTGGGCGTAACATAGGGCACCAGCGCTAATGGAAAAAGGGCTATTTTTAGGGGCAATGAGTAGGAGATGTCTTGAGGGCATATGAAGCTCATGTTTAGAGGAGAATAAGGCAAGTGGTTTCAAGTCTTGTCACTTCCCAAAAGTCCCGGAATGGGTCCTCCAAGATGTAGGAGAGGGGTAACAGGGACGGTGAGAAACGGTGACAAATTACTGTGTAACATGAATCCTATGAGTATATACCTTACCCAAATCAACAGTTGGCCCAATTTCACCTTCAGTTAATCGCACCTTTCCCGAAGAGAGTGAATATGATACCACTTAGGTTCTTTTGATTTCTTCAGATTCTATTGAGCTTGGGGGTAGTCCTCCTGTTCCATTAAGATAGAAGGAAAATCCTCCTGCTCTTGTAACTCAAGGGGTTAATTCTCCCATTTTTGCGGTACCCCCTCTAAGTAGTCTAGTCACTTCCTTTGATTGGAATCGACTCGTAGGATTCCGTCTTCCTTCTAATGTGCCTTTCTAGATCATAGTACAAGTTTGTAACATGATTGCATCTAGCACTATTATGGATGAAGGCGCATCTGTGAGTATCCTTTCCTCAGCTACTTGGCAAGCTCTCGGTTCACCGCCACTTGTGCCAGTTACCCAGAATCTGCTTGCTTTTAACAGAGGAACCAGTCAACCATTAGGGATCCTTCCTCATTTGCCTATTACTTTGGGAGGAAAAATCATTTGTCTGAATGTGATGGTAGTCCCAGGCCCTTTAGATTACAATTTACTTCTTGGGTGTGACTATGTTTATGACATGGAAGCTATAGTTTCAACTCTCTTTCGAGTGATTTGTTTCCCGCATGAAGGTAGAATTGTCACTGTTGACCAACTTTCATTTTATGGTCCAAATATGGCTTCCAGTCAACCATCTTCCCTAAATGGTCCTTTTGTACCAATGGTATCATCCTTGCCATGGGTTAATTATGTGGAAATCCGTTCCATGCCTACATCAATGGACAATCAATTTCGTGATGTTGTACATTATGTATTGGGGGCATTAGAACCAAATCTCTCCTTCCAGAGCATTTTTCTCCCATCTGATTGATAAGCCTCATAAATGGGTAATTATATGGGATCATTTTACCTCCTAATCCAGTCAAATCAACCATTCTCTTAGCTTATTGTATGATTTTTTGATTATATTTATGCTTATAGGGTGATTTGAGTTAGTTATTAAGCCATGTGGTCTAACATGTATTTAATGTAGATTATTGATGGATTTCAAGGTCAAAGTCAAGGATCTAGTGGTAAAACTACAACAATAACTCAAAGTAGATAGAGGAGAGGATCTATAGGAGGGAATCCCCCTCATTTATTGCTCCTCACTTCGAATTCCCCTTCATTCAGCTCGGAGTACAAGTAGCCGAATCATGCACTAGAAGGCAGTCGAGCAAGTGGAAGATGATTGATAGTTATCTTGAGTTTTGGGAGCCAAGCCTCCATGATTTTAAGGAAGCTATTAGTAGCTTCAAATGTATAAGTAGAGAGGCCTAGGGCATTGTTGGAGAGGTAAATCCCCTCTACGGATAGAGGCGATCCCTACTAGCCCAGAACGGGTCTAGCAATAATCAAACAATGCTATCACGCAAGTTCCTAATTGCAAATAAAAGGTAGGTGATGAAGACCTACTTGAGATCCAACGCTTTAGTTTGTAGAAGAGACGTCGCCCACATTCCTTTGCTTTGGTCGGTCACGATCCTCCACTATCCACGTGAATGGACACCTGCACACGAAGAGAACAACACAAACACAAGCGTGAAATCTAATATATGCAATTATACATCAGTCAGGAAGGATATAATTCAACATCAACCATTACAAGTACAACGAGAATGGAACCATAATGATACTCATCTATTATTAATAATTCAACAAAGGAGAATACAACCAGTGTCCTGACGTCAAGTCCTCCTTTGGCTGGGTTCTCAGCTACACAAGTCTTGCAAAAGCTTGAAGGGGTGAGGGACAAGCTCTCGCTCTCTTTAGTGACAAGGTCTCCTTACTTAGGTAAAGCCTTATGGGTACAAAGAAGACTTCTTGCAACTCCAATCTTTTGATATCTTCCTTTTAGCACAAGTATTGCCACAAGAGTCGGAACTAGCTTGCTCAAGCCATGGAGACAAGATTTTATAGAGGAAAAGGAAGAGATAAGGTTAATCCCCCAAAATAATGGATTTGGCTTCATCACTTGGAAACTCCCATGGAATGGTGGCAAACTACTTTCCATCCAAGGAGATTCGAAGCCAAACCATCCTCACTTAACTTGGAGTCAGTTT
>APFE031582732.1:57954-87257 GCA_000404065.3 Pinus taeda
TCTTATGTAAACTCTGCTCAAATTTCGAGCTTACTGTTTTATGACAGTTTTATGTAATCTTGCTATTTTTTGATAATGAAGATGGAATCCTTTTTGAGCTAGCATTGAGTTACCTCAGAGGGCTGAAGCTCTTGGGTTAGGGCCCAATCCAAGTAGACAAGCTTCTCTTTACTTGTATTTGTATGCTTTACTTTAGTTTGTAGATTAATTTGTTGTTAGATGTATTTCTCTTATGGTTAAGAATAGGTTGCTTTTGATGATTTAGTAGCTTGCTTCCATTTGTGCTTTCTGTAGTAGGTTAAGTAGTGATCATAGAAGATTCAAAAGGCTAGAAATAGTGCCTTGGCCTCTCTTCCTCCCTCTAGGACCATTATTTGAGGCAAAGACTCTCTTGCTGCCCCAAAAACACAGATTTTCCTCATTCCTAGGACTTCTAGTGTTTGCAGCTCTCTAGTAGGTTGATAGTCTAGTTTTTCTTTACTTTAGATATTCTTTATCATGTTCACTTCCTAATTTTCAATAGTCCTTTTGCATGCTTTCCTTTCTTACAACATTTCCTAGCATTTCCTTCTATACATCATAGTTTAGGCCATTTTAATGCAAATCTCTGTTTTTCCTAGGATGCACTCATTTCATTGGTTGCTTGATTTTCTTGGTTGACTACCAGTTTCTATGCAGCAGATCTCCTCTAGCAGTAGTCCAGCTTACCAATAATCACACCCTCCATCTGATCCATTCCCTATAGGTCTCACAAACCTCACCTCAATTCTGCCCTAGTTTCCTTCATTTTTCATAGAACTTCTTCCTCTCTCCTTGAGCAAACCCAATCATATTTCTCTCTCTTGGTCATTCATGGTAGACCTGAGGTGCCCTAACACCTAATTCCAACCTTCATCTAACTTTTCCACCCACTCTCACACTCTCAAAACAGTGAATTCTCTCGGCCTTCTCCTATAGGCCTCTTGTAGTTTCCCTGTTTTCTTGTGTCCTCCTGTAGTTTTTCCTGTAGGATTTTTTTTTAAGGCTGAGTGTGGGAAAAGCCTCCAGAAGGCCACCTAAGACCTCCAAGGACCCCTCCACACCATGCTACATCCCCCCAAGCTCCAAAATTTCCCTCCAACGCCACCTGTTCGCTGCCACACTCACACACAATAGATTAGATGCATCTTAAATTCACATAAAAACACATAAAAATCCAAAAATATGTTTTTTTTGGTTACTTACTTCCAAAAATGGCATGGTTAGAGGTTGTTTACTTCCTTGAGTAGGTAATGGCACTTCTTTCATGGTTTCCATAGTGTTTTTGGAAAAGGTAGAATTAGCTTGTTAATTAGGGTTTATTAGGTTTTGCTTTACATTCCAATCTTTCTCCTTTCTACAGTTAGAATAGCATCTGTAGAGTAATATTTCTTTCCTTTCATCACACATAGAGCTTCTTCTGAAATCTATAGAAGTTGGCTTGAGATCCTAGTGATCTCGTGCCGGATGACCAAGTTACAACCTGCAGTGAGAGCTAGTACTTGTGCATATAGCATTGACGCTTCCAAGTTTGTTACGAATTACCGGGTTGATAAGAGTAAAGTTGGCAGCCCAGGAGTTGCAGCATTCTTGTTGCAATACTGGTACTCACCACTTTTTGGCACTGTTTCTGGGGAAGCATTAGAGTATTATGCGATTACTAATTTCTTCTATTTCCTATTGCAACATTCTGCTAATAGTTTATTTCAGCAAAAGTAGACTAGTCATTTCTTTTCTGTCAATTCTGCATTTTCTTGCTTTCCTTTTCAATTCTGCAAATTTCAATTTAGCAAGTTCATTTCATCTAGTTGCAATTTGTTTTGTTCAATCACAATTTCAATTTCTACAGGTACCTTTAGTGTGGGGAAAAAGGAACAAAAAACCAACCAAAAATATTTCCTTTCATGCCTCGTAGGAGTGGAGATAACTTAGGAAAATTTTTGCCCAACACCCCCACTGCTTCACACAGCCAACATTCTCTCTTATTCGGTGGCTGCAATAAAAAATAACCCTTAGGTGAACGACTAGACATATTTGAATAACCTATAGGGGAAGAAGAAGAAGAAAACATTCCTCTGGAGCCAATGGCTGAAAACATAAATGCTAGGGGAAATGGAGAGAGAATAGAGGGTACCTTCCCCATTCGGGAGACAATGGGGACACCAAAATGAAGAATATAAGTCCTTCCGCCCTATCTCACTTCCATGGTCTGACTACAGAATATCGTGACACCTTCTTGTTCGAGCTTTCTATCATCTATCAAACTTATGACTATGCAGAAGACGAGCAAAGTTGAAATTGTTCCCTTCTACTCTCAAGGACGCAGCACTGTGCCCGTTCATGGGATTACCTGGCAATAGCATCAAAACTTGGGCTTAGATGTAGTAGGCCTTTAACGACAAGTATCGAGGCTATTGTAGGCCAAAAGCTAATAAAGAAGAAATCTTTCGAACGACGATAGGAAGTGATGAGTCCCCGGAAGACTATGAAGAGAGGTTCCAACTCAGTTACAAAAGGGTCAGGTGTACACTTGACCCTGAGTCTTTGAAGTTGGTCCTACTCAGGGGAATTCAGTAAGACCTTTTAGAAACCCTCCATCTATTGGCCGAGGGAGACATCTACCAAATATCCTATGAGGACATAAAGACTATTTTTAGAAACCATTCTAGAGCAGCCAGAAAGAAAGGTAAGGGGAGCCAACCCATAACCAATACCTCTTCTTCCAATTCATCCATTTTAGGTGAAATTGGAAAAATGTTGGAAGACTTCAAGAGTGAGATGTTGTAGACTCTTTCCATGCAAATGGACACCTTACATATCAAAAGAAAATAAGAGGAAGTCTAGAGGGCTTTGGCCATTTTTTGCCCTAGATGCACCAACAAGCATCCTAGGAATGAATGCCCATTGAACTCTATAGAGGTTTTTTCAGTCTGTGAAGAAGATCATTCTACAGATAAGTGCCCTTCCTTGCCCAGAATTAAAGTTGTATGCCAAGGGGCCAAAAGGGTCACTAAACAGATCTATTACATAAACAAAAGGAGGTTGCATGGACCTAGACCATACTAGCAAGGGATGCAAGGGACATCTCAGGCATGGTACAACCCCAACCAAGTCACCTCCATACCTTCTTGGGCCCCCCCTACTCATCCTTCCTAGTCCACGCCTCCTCCTTAGTCCTTCACATCTTAATATCATGCCCAACCAGCCACCCATTCATTTCAATCCTATGCTTAGCCACAACCTCAGTGGAATGCATCACATCAGGAATGGAGGCCTCAATACAACTCTCTTCCCACTCTTCTGCCTCCACCACCTACCCAACCACAATTGTTACCTTTTGCTCCAGCAAGGCAACCCCAAATGCCTACCCAAAAAAATCCAAACTCGAACAATAGACAAGCTCAACAAGTGTATAGTGGGGAACCATCATGCCCAACTTATGTTGTGGAGATTCAAGAAATTAACTTACGATCCAGGAAAGTTATCCCAGATAGAAAACCTCCACCCATGGAGGTTGAGGAAGATAAAGAGGAAAGCGAACCTAAAGCAAATCCACCCTTTCCTGAGAGACTATCCATGAAAATCTAGCCTATCCCTTAAGAGACTGAACTCCTGGGAGAATTGAAACATTTGTGTGAAAATACCACTTCTCGAAGCCATAAAATATGTGCCTATCTACAATAGGTTGATCAAAGAGAAGTGCTTTAGGCATCCAGGAAGGCGCAAGAGAGATGCCCCCAAAATTAATGTCATAGGACAACTGTCCGACCTGATGTTGGGGGAAATAATATGTCCAAAATATCTGGACCCTCGAAGCCCAGTAGTTGATGTCCACATCAATGGCACAATGGTCCCACATACCTTGATTGATCTGGGAGTTGCCATTAATTTGATGACGAAAGACACAATGCTCAAACTTAACCTCCAAGGCTCCTTGAGGAAGCCCATGATAGTGCTGCAGCTAGCAAACCGCTCCACAGTGACCCCTGAGGGGATTATGGAAGATGTGATGGTCTCCATTGATTCTTGGGAGTACCCTGTTGATTTCTTAGTTCTCCAGCCAAAGGAAATCTCACTAGGTGTCCTCTCATTCTGGGAAGACCCTGCTTGGCTATAGCTGATGCCTACATCAACTGTCGAGCTAGGAAGATGACCATAAAGAATGGGCACATGTCCAAGCAGTTAATCCTATATCTTCCTACCCAACCCTTGCTAGAACATGATCTACCTCTCTGGTTGGAGGAGGAGGATGAGGATGAAGTTTATTCTGCACCACTTTGTACATTAAAAATCACCATGGGGGGAAACCGTAAGATGAGGATGATATGTTTGAAAATTTGATTAAGAATCCACCTCCCAGTGTATCACCATTAGAAGACATAGTAAGAGAAACCCAAAAAAACCCCTCAAATGATCTTTGTGTGGCCGACCCTACTTCTCTCCATGTTAAAAATACAGAGTTTGGCCCAGAAAGAACAATGAAAATCAATCCATCCCAATCTGCTTCCCAGGAGAAGGAGCTATGCAACATACAGAGAAAACATCTAGATGCCTTCGCCTGGAGTTATAAGGAGATGAAGGGAGTGAACCCTTCAGTATGTACTAATCATATATACATCAGGGAATATTTCAAGCCATTTAGGCAGCCTCAAACGAGGATGAACCTAACACTTAAAGATATTGTGAAGGAAGAACTGCAGAAATTGCTTGATGCAGGATTCATCTATCCCATCTTTGACAGTGAATGGGTCTCCCCTTTGGTGCTAGTTCCAAAGAAAAATGGTAGGTGGAGAATCTATGTTGACTATCAGGGATTGAACAAAGCCACTAAAAAGGACCATTGTTCTTTACCTTTCATATAGCAAGTGTTAGACAGTCTGGGAGGGAAAAAGTTTTTCTCCTTCCTAGATGGGTTTAGCGGGTACAATCAAATTCAAATAAGCCTGGAAGAACAAGATAAGAACACTTTCACTTTTCCTTGGGGTACCTTTGCATACCGCGTCCTTCCTTTTGGTTTGTACAATGCTCCAACCACTTTCCAAAGAGTGGTATTGAGTATATTTTCTGAACTAGTTCATGATGCAATAGAAATATATATGGGTGATTTTACTCCTTATGGATCTGACTTTCAAGAAGCTTTGTCTAACCTAGAAAAAGTTCCAGATAAGTGTATTGAGATGAACCTGTCCCTCAGTCTGGATAAATGTGAATTTTTGATGACTAAAGGGACCATGCTAGGTCATGCAATATCTCTACAAGGACTGCGGGTGGACCCCAACAAAATTGCCATCATCCAAAGGGTCTCACCTCCTCAAAAGGTGAGAGATGTCAGAAGCTTCATAGGCTTAGTTGGATATTACAGGAGATTCATTAAAGACTTCAAAAGGTTAGCCTCTCCTTTGTTTGGACTCCTAGGCAAAGATGTTGAGTTCATATGGTCGGAAAACTATCAACAAGCCCTAGATACCTTGAAGAGCAAGCTAGTGACTGCCCCAATTCTTGGATGCTCAAACTGGGCCCTACCCTTTCACATTCACACAGATGCCTCGAACAAAGTAATAGGAGAAGCCTTAGGACAAATTGATGAAAAGCTACCTTATGCCATATACTTTATAAGAAAAAATTGTCAAAGGCAGAGTTAAACTATACAGTGACCAAGAAGGAACTCTTAGCTATCGTGCATTCCTTAAATAAATTCAGACATTATATCACAGGCTATAAAACCTGTGTGCACACTGATCATGCTATAATTAGATATTTAATGAACAAACTAGATGTAAATGCTCGCATTATTCGATGGTTTCTTTTACTCCAGCAGTTTGATCTGACCATTATTGATAAGCTTGGTAAAGAGAATGTTGTTGTTGATGTTTTGTCTAGAGTAAATTTGCTTACAGGTGAAGAAGGAATGCTAGATGACCAAATGCTAGATGAACACCTATTTGCTATATCAGTACTCTCTCCATGGTTTGCTGATATAGAAAACTACTTGCTTTCAACACAGTTCCCACCACACCTATCCTCAAAACAGAAGAGCAAGATAGTAAGGAAAATCACCCCTTTCACCTAGATTGGAGGCAATCTCTTCAAACTTGGCCCAGATCAGATCTTGAGAAGGTGTGTCAGGGAGGATGAAGTCTTTGACATCCTCTTGACCTATCATGATGGGCCTTGTGGAGGTCATTTTGTAGCTAAAAGAACCACCTTAAAGATATTACAAGCAGGCTATTATTGGCCCACTCTTCATTAGGATGTGAGGAGATACACGAGCTAGTGCGATCGGTGTCAGAGGATGGGGAAACCCACTCCAAAGGATGAAATTCCCATGCAACCTCAATTGAACTTTGAGCCATTTGAGAAGTGGGGCATGGACTTTGTGGGGCCTATCAACCCTCCTTCAAAGAAGAAGCAGTACATCATTGTGTGCACTGAATGACTGACAAAGTGGGCGGAGACAAAAGAAATCAAATCAGTGACAGAGGAAAAAGTAGCTGATTGTTTGAGGGAAAACATATTCTACAAGTTCGGGTATCTGAGAGAGTTGGTAACAGACCAAGGCAGTCAGTTCACTTCCAACCTAATTGAAGACCTACTCACACATCATAAGATAAAGCACAGGACTTCTACCCCTTACCATCCACAAGTCAATGGGCAAGTGGAGGTCACTAACAAAGCATTGGAAGGGATCCTAACCAAGGTAGTGAGTAGTAGTAGAAAAGACTAGGCAAACAGATTAGTTGAGGCCACTTAGGCCTACAACACAACATGGAAGACCACCACTGAGTTCACACCCTATGAACTGGTCTATGGGAAGAAGGCTTTGTTTTCAATAGAGTTTGAATTCAATACGCTAAGGATGGCAACTTAGCTAGACCTAGACCTTAGCCATGCACAGAAGGAGAGATTACTTCAGCTCAATGGATTGGATTAATACAGATTGCAAGCCCTTATCCATACATAGGTAGTTCAACTTCAGAGAAATATATGGCATGACAGAAATATCAGGGAGAAGAAATTCCAAGAGGTAGATTGGGCACTACTCTTTGATTCAAGATAGAAGGATTTCAAAGGAAAGCTAAGGACAAGATGGCTGGGACCGTACATCGTGGAGAAATGCAATGACAATGGTTCAGTGCTGATCAGAACCATTGATGATGAAGCCATCCCCATGCTTGTCAATGGACATCGGTTGAAATTCTACAAGAAACCCCTCTCCAAGAGAGAGTTTATTGAAGACTTGAATAAAACAGTGATGGTAGTGGAGCATGGCTTAGCTTCCACTTCACCCACTCACAGAAAAAAAAAAAAAAAAAAAAAAAAAAAAAAAAAAAAAAAAAAAAAAAAAAAAAAAAAAAAAAAAAAAAAAGGACTCAAGTGAAAACCTCCATGAGGCACTTAAGTCCCATCATTGGGTTGAAAACCTCTTCTAAGGCAGCCCAATGATGTAAAAAAAAAGGGGGAAAATAATAAGATCCCTAGGTGAAAACCTCCCTTGGAGGCGCCCAGGGCAGGCAATTTAGGTGAAAACCTCTCTGAGGCACCCTAGTTGTTTTCAAAAAAAAAAAAAAGAGAAAGAAAAAATGAATTTTTATTGCATTGCAAGTTTGCAGGAGGACTACAGGGAGTAGAAGAAGGTTCCAAGGGGACCTTGACATTCATACCAGCACCCATCTCATCTTCTCCACACCTTCCTCCATCATTTTTGGAATCTCTTTCACCCCACTATACCTCTTCTTCCAAAACTGTGTTTTCTACAGGAGGCTCTGTTTTTTCTATCAGAGGCTCCTGTAGGAATTATAGAGAGCCAACAGTGTCTACAGGAGGCAGTTTGAGGGACAAGAAAAGCTTCATGAGGAACCTATAATCCCTCTTACCATCTTCAAACCTCATTTCCATAACTTCCAAGACTGCATCACACTCGAAGCATCATTATTATTTTTTTCCTTTCCAAGAAAAAAACACAGAAAAATAGTTTTTGAATTTTGGGAAAAAAAAAAAAAGGAGGAAAAGGCACCATTAACTTTACCTAAAGCTTACCTACTATCCCTCCATCATTCATTTCCACCTCTGGCATCATTATCGAGCTCCAAGCACAGAGAAATGGTTGAAGTTTCAAGGGGAGAAGCAACTACAGGAGCTCCTATAGGAGTTCCTGTAGTAGCTGATCCCATAGAAGTCCAGCACCAACAGCAAGGGACAACACATTTGAAGGTTGAAAAATCACATGCAGCTCAGCTCCAGCAAAAGAAGAACCTACAAAAACACACAACAACACATCAGCAAGCAGAAATAGCATGCAGGAAGGAAAATGAAGAAATGCAACAAAGAAAGCCACAACACCTCACAGTTGATGGAAGCAAATGCACTTGGATTATAGGTAAGTAGCTAAGTCACTCCTCTATCTGCATTTGTGTAATTAGGAATCATACAAAGGCAATGAGATGGTTGAAATCGAAATAGTGAAAGGTGGCCAGTTAACTTGGCCACCTTCATTTAGTTGACTCCACTTAACTAAGATACCACCCACATGTGTGCACAATCAACTCAAGCAAAAGATGCGAAGGATAGGTAGTGGTAGGAAGAGTTAACACCAATGTAGTAATGAGGGGATGATTATGGGGTGGGGGTCATGATGACCAAGCAGGTGGGGACCAACGGTCCTAATCTGGGCAATGTAGACCTTGCTAGCTCACCACTCATAACCGAGAACAGCCATAAAAGGTAATGAGCACTCCTCCCTGCACATTTTCACCACCTTCTCTTTAGTTTCTCCTCATTACTCAGCCACATAGAAATCTTCTTATGCCCCCATAGCCTCGTATCCACCATCCTCCATCGATTTCCTCCATATTTTTTCTCTCGACATTTTCTACAGGAGCACCTACAAGAAGTCTACAAGAGGGACAACGGGCTTCTACAGGAGGGGTAGTGAGTCATTTTGAAGGGAGAAAACATAATTTTTGGCACGAATTTCAGTCTGAAGAGGTAGGGTTCATGAATTCCCTATGTTGAATATCAAAATATGAAAGAGTTGGTCTCAAATTCAAGATAAAATGAGTCTTTAAGAGGGTAGAAATACAATATAAAAAATTTCTGTTTAAAAAAAAAAAACACAGTCCCCTTTGTTTTTCTATTTCACTCAAAATTATTTGTCTCCACCTCCATATCTAGTTTTTCAAAAAACGTACAGGTAGTATGACAGGGGGGTTTATGAGAAAAGAGCCCACTAACTCCACTAGACTCCATGCACATCCTCAAGTGGTGGAAATATTTACAAGGGCAAACTGGATGAATTTCTTTGAGAAGTTTAGAGGGTTTGATGTTGAAATTGCCCATGAATTTTCTCTCTCTGGTCCCTCACATAAGAACTCATGCTACTGTAACCATTAGAGGCCTCTCCATGGAAATAACCCCTGAATTCATTAGTAGGGTCACTACCTTCCTCTTGGGCTACCTTGGATTAAAGATGAGAAAACAATTGGCCAGGTTTCCAAGAGGAAATTTTTCCAAGATAATGAAACCCCTGTTGAAGACAAAAATGGAATTAAGAGGGCTAGTGTGCCATATCCCTGGGATGAGGTTAGCTACCAAGTGATCAAATACATTTCTTGTGAGGGGAGGAACAACATTGTTTATGGATATCATTTCAGAATCCTCCAAGATTTGAGATATGGCATGGATACCCTAGCACATCAAAAGCTTAGTATCCCTTACTTTCTCCTGCAGTCCCTCATTAACTCTAGCACCAAGGTACAAGAAGGAAATTCACAGCAGCTAGCTATACATGGCCTCATCAAGATCCTAGTAGAAGAATTCCTCCATACCCTTACAACCCCTATAGCATGGAAAGTGTTTAGAAATATGATAGTTGAGGATGACATCAAGGCATTAAGCTATGATGTTAGTCTTGATGTCAGTGAGGAGGTAGAACAACAAGGAGGAGAAGATGAAGCCAGTGGTGACATAGCAGAGCAAGAGAGGAAAGAGGAAAGAAAAGAAATGGAGGAGGGGAGAGTTGAAGAAGCAAAACATGACGTAGAAAAAGAGACAAAAGAGGGAGAAAAGGAGGTTGAGAGGGCAGAGCAAAGAGAAGAGTCCCCTGAAACATTAGAAAGAGAAGCAGAAACTGTCCTCACTGCCCTCAGTACACCAATCAAGCAGAAGCAGAAGAGGAAAAGAAAAACCTCCATGTATTTTAGGGTAAGGAAGAGTACTAGAATTAAAATAGGCAAACCTCAACCCTCATCAAAGACTCCCGTTAACATTGAAGATTCACCATCTACCAAGGTGAAAGAATCTCCTTCCAAGACACCCATAACCTATGAAAGGAGTACTACAAGATCTTCTACATGGAAGGGAAAGACAATTCTACAGGACCCCAAACCAGACCTATAGGAGGCTAAAATAGTCCTATAGGAGACACTGTCCAAACTACAGGAGACACAAAAAATTGAGGAAAATATAGGAGGATAGCCAGAGGTGAAAGAGGAAGCACAAGAGCTACAAGAAACCTAATCCCCAGCCTAATCTTGACTCCTATTACAGACTACTTGAGGGAGGCAAGATAGTCCCACAGAAATTTGCAATTCCACTGTTTTTCAAATCAAAAAAAGAGAGAGTGAGAATGCATAGGTGGATGCAGATAGCCATGTCCAAAGGATTTTAGGATATTGGCCACATGGAAGACAAACTCAGGGAAATGGGCAGGGATTTGAGTGCTCTCAGAGAGAGAGAAGCCATTACAAGTAGCCACCTTGAGAATGAAAATGAATTACTAAGGAGGTAGCTGCAAGAGAAAGAGACTCATTTGGAATAAATGGCCAGCTTATCCATAGAAGCATTACAATGCAAAACACCAGCCAAATCTTATGGCTTCTATCTGAAGGATCAATGGCTTCAATTCCAAATAGAAACTTTGGCACAAAGAGGCACAATGCCTTTCCAAGAATACAGGAATTTCATGGATTTGTGCGACCAAAGCACCTCTGAGGACAAAGCAAAGATAGTAGAGTTCTATCTACACAACATGACCCTCACAGACTTGAATGTGTGGGACCCCAATGCCAAGCTCGGGGATCTGCAATTAATGGCCATGGTGTCATGGATGAACCATGAAGAATTGAGGGTAGAAAAAATGAAAGGATTGTTAATAAAAGAGCAGAATGAACCATTGATGATAAGAGATGAGCCATCAGATCCTATGGCACTCATCAACACACATAACCTGCTTGCCAATGACCCTCATATTTCCCCTAAATATCTAGCTAATCAGGCACAAACCATTGCACACTTTGAAGATATGCTTAGGCTACTTGGGGATAATTGTGTGCATGCATGCATGAGAAGATGTAACACCCTACCCCACAACTTGCAGATTAGAGAATACCATTCCCCATGAGGCTTAAGGAGGCATTGAAAAGAGTGCCAATGTACAAGCACTCCATGCAAAGGATGAAGGTCAACTCGATTGGCCTCAAACTGAGTCCTCCACTCATATTAGGCATGTTGGAAGGTAGAAGAGAAGAAGAAGAGAAGGAGTAGTGGAAAGACATAGATAGAAAGGTAATATTTTATGGAGAACATGAGCAAACCACACTAGAAGCCTGGAATGCTAGGGAGGTCACCAGGGCCACGAAAGACGAAGAGATTGACTAGGTTGCTCAGAGGATGAGCAACACCTTCAGTAAGGGGGTGATGATGAGCCTCATAAATGGGTAATTATATGGGCTCATTTTTCCTCCTAACCCAGTCAAATCAACCATTCTCTTAGCTTATTGTATGATTTTCTGATTATATTTATGCTTATAGGGTGAGTTGAGTTAGTTATTATGCCATGTGGTCTAACATGTATTTAATGCAGATTATTGATGGATTTTGAGGTCAAAGTCAAGGATCTAGTGGTCAAGATACAACAATAACTCGAAGTAGAGAGAGGAGACAACTTATAGGAGGGAATCCCCCTCATTTATTGCTACTCACTTCGAATTCCCCTTCATTTAGCTTGAAGTACAAGCAGCCGAATCATGCACTAAAAGGTAGCCAAGCAAGTGGAAGATGATTGATAGTTATCTCGAGTTTCGAGAGCCAAGCCTCCTTGATTTTAAGGAAACTGTTGGTAGCTTCAGATGTATAAGTAGAGAGGCCTAGGGCCTCAATACGGTCGACTTTTTTCTTATGTAAACTCCGCTCAAGTTTCGAGCTTACTATTTTATGACAGGTTTATGTAATCTTGCTATTATTTGATAATAACGATGGAATCCTTTTTGAGATAGCATTGAGTTACCTCAGAGGGCTGAAGCTCTTGGGTTAGGGCTCAATCCAAGCAGCCAAGCTTCTCTTTACTTGTATTTGTATGCTTTACTTTAGTTTGTAGATTAATTTGCTCTTAGATGTATTTCTCTTATGGTTAAGAATAGGTTGATTTTGATGATTTAGTAGCTTGCTTCCATTTGTGATTTTTGTAGTAGGTTAAGCAGTGATTAGAGAAGATTCAGAAGGTTATAAATAGTGCCTTGGCCTCTTCCTCCCTTTGGGACCATGATTTGAGGAAAATACTCTCCTACTGCCCCAAAAACACAGAGTTTCCTCATTCCTAGGACTTCTAGTGTTTGCAGCTCTCTAGTAGGTTGATAGTCCAATTTTTCTTTGCTTTAGATATTCTTTATCATGTTCACTTCGTAATTTTCAATAGTCCTTTTGCATGCTTTCCTTTCTTACAGAATTTCCCAACATTTCCTTCTATACATCATAGTTTAGGCCATTTTAATGCAAAATTCTGTTTTTCCTAGGATGCACTCATTTCATTGGTTGCTTGATTTTCTTGGTTGACTGCCGGTTACTATGTAGCAGATCTCTTCCTGTAGTAGGCCAGATTACCAGAAATCACACCCTCCATCTGATCCATGCCCTATAGGTCTCCCAAACCTCACCTCAATTCTGCCCTAGTTTCCTTCATTTTTCATAGAACTTCTTCCTCTCTCCTTGAGAAAACCCAATCATATTTATCTCTCCTGGTGATTCATGGTAGACCTTAGGTGCCCTAGCACCTCATTCCAACCTTCATCCACCTTTTCCCCCCACTCCCACACTCTCAAAATAGCGAAAATTTCTCTCAGCCTCCTCCTATAGTTTTCTTGTGTCCTCCTATAGTTTTTCCTATAGGCTTTCTTTTGAAGGCCGAGTGTGGGAAAAGCCTCCAGAAGGCCACCTAAGACCTCCTATGACCCCTCCACACCATAATACATCCTCCCAAGCTCCAAAACCACCCTCTAATGCCACCTGTTCGCTGCCACACTCATACACAATAAATTAGATGCATGTTAAATTCACATAAAAACACATAAAAATCCAAAAATATGTTTTTTTGCTTTCTTACTTCCAGAAATAGCATGGTTAGATGTGTTTAATTCCTTGAGTAGGTAATGGCACTTCTTTCATTGTTTCCATAGTGTTTTTGGAAAAAGTAGAATTATCTTTTTAATTAGGGTTTACTAGCTTTTGCTTTACTTTCCAGTCTTTCTCCTTTTTGTAGTTAGAATAGCATCTACAGAGTAATATTTCTTTCCTTTCATCACACATAGAGCTTCTTTTGAAATCTATAGAAGTTGGCTTGGGCTCATAGTGATCTGGAGTCGGCTAACCAAGTGAAAACTTGCAATGAGAACTAGTACTTATGCATATAGCACTGATGCTTCGAAGTTTCTTACGAACTATCAGGTTGATAAGAGTAAAGATGGCAGCCTAGGAGTTGTAGCATTCATGCTACAATACTGGCACTCACCACTAATGAGAACCTCTTGGAGGTCATGATCTCCTATCATGGGTCGTGAAATAGGTCAATGAGGATAGTTCTTTTACTGTTTCAACCTCATTAAAAAATGAAACAGATAAAGATAGTTCCTTGCCTTGTGTCAACCTCGTTAAAAAATGAAACCAAGGATATGAGGATAGTTCCTGGTCTTGTGTCAACCTCGTTAAAAAATGAAACAAGGAGTATAAGCATAGTTCCTTGTCTTGTTTCAAGCTCATTAAGAAATGAAACAAGGAATCTGAGCAGAGTTCCTTGTCTTGTGTTAAGCTCATTAAAAAATGAAATAAGGTCTCCTGGAGAAAAGTTCCAATTTGAGTTTTTGATTAGATCTCGTAAAATCCCAGTTTAGTCTTTCACTTGATCTGATAAGTAAACCTTCATTCCATATACCTCATAGCCGTGAGTAGTCTACCTTGGTGAATGTAATGAATCGTAGGGGGCATGCACCTAGTGGTAAAGTTAAGTTTCCCTGTAGGTTATGTGAAGGGAATCACCCCATTCACCTTTGTCCCTATCTGGATGAAGCCAAAAAGGTGTTGGATAACTGTCTTGCTTCACCGCACTGACTTCCATCTGGTTACAGGAGACTCTCCCTTTCATCATGTTGGGGGCATGTAAACCAATCTCAAGCATAGTTTTTCGTGTTGAGCTTGTGTAAAAATGAAACTGAATCCAAGCATAGTTTTTCATTTCAAGCTTGTGTAAACATGAAATTGAATAACCAGAGACTCTCCCTTTCATCATGTTGGGGGCATGTAAACCAATATCAAGCATAGTTTTTCGTTTTGAGCTTGTGTAAAAATGAAACTGAATCCAAACATAGTTTTTCATTTCAAGCTTGTGTAAACATGAAATTGAATCCAAGCATAGTTCCCCATGGTTCAAGCTTGTGTAAAAATGAACCCATCTCCATTTTAACCCTCGTGATTGCCATTTAATCAACATTTTTTGTCAGATGAGCCTTGGTTGTTTTCATCCCATCGCCACCATCCCTTTGGCTGATCATACGCTTTCACTTGGTTGTTTTACCCTTTTTGAGGAGTAGTTGCAATGAGTGGTCTTATTAGCCAGCCTCTTCACATTAATCAACATGTTTTGAGAAGTTCCAACATCACCAGAACCAGTTGCTACCCTAGACACCACTTGTTCCTCAAAATGGAGTCCTCTTTAAGCTATTTTCAGACTTTCTAAACATGAAAATATTGTCGAGCGCTTGTCCTTTCAGCTCATTAATGGATTGGAAGCGGTATCTCTATTGTATTATTTTACACTTTTTCGGGCTTGGGAGATTAATTTATGAAAAAGAGCTTGTGGAGTTTTCTTTTTGTCCCTTTTCAAACTCTCTAAACATGAAAAGGACTAAGTTATCTTTGTCGTTAAACTCGTTAAAACATAAAATAGCGACAAACTTGTCCATCTAGACAAGACCGAGTTTCACCTTCGCTAGACTCGTTAAAACATCACATAGCAATGGATTCACCCAAAGGGTGAAATCATATAACAGGAATATGTTATCCTCCTCAAGCTTGATAAAAATACAGAGGTACTGGTCAGCGATAACTGGGGAAAATGGGAAAAAGGGGAAAACCACTTTATGGCAATAGGTCGCTCTTGAACATGACATTTTCAATCCATCACTGTGACTATCTGGGTTGGGTTATTAGCTTGATGGTTATCACACCGTTGGTATATCATACCATCCATCACTTTTGTTTGGGTCAATTCTACCAATTCATTTTAGTGTCACTGACATGTTCAAGAGAAGTCATTTAGTTAAAATTCATCCATTGCAATACCATAAACCTTCATTTTAATGGTCGCCATTCCTAAACCTTGTGTCATCAGTCAAATTACATCTCAAAAATTAGTACACTCATTTCATGTCATTGATGTGGGATACATCAAGGCCCTCCTGCGATGAGTCGCTTCTTGTCGACATCAGCTCATTATCCAAGAAGTTGACTTAGAAACACCCTTCCAGTACCTTGAGGCTTGCATGCATCAAAGGCAGGTTTCTCGCTTCCGACGATAGGCATACATCAATGGCCTTTGACTGAAAGACTTTGTATGGTGTTCAACATCAAATCATCCATTCACACCATGCAGAATGTACTGTAGTACCTTGAGGATCATTATCATTATCGGTGATTTCTCTCGCATATATTAACAACTCACATCATTGGCTAGTAACCAGATGGTGTCTTCCCATGTTCGACTTCAGATTACATATTCACATGGTTAGAATCATAATTGAGCGAATGATTGAATGAGATATAAGACTCCGGATCTAGTTTCATCCATCCAGGCTGCGATTTTGGGAGTACTAAATCATATGTACAATGGCCTTACATTGATGGTCCTTTTGACCATGGGTCTGTATCTGTAGACGCCTGTTTATGTACATGTAATGAAAGTTTATAAGCTAAGCATGGGTATGCCTTCCCTCAGTAACTCATGTAAAATCAAATATAATGATATATGTATTGTAATTGATGTAGGTCACCTTCCACTTTGATACCTCCTCATCACATCGTAAAGTATTTCATTCGACATTGGCATTTTTCCAACTTCATGCTTTAGGGGCAGCTATTACAGATCCATTTGGGCACATCAATTCCAAACATCTAGATCAGTGTTTTAGGGCTCATCAAAACCTAATTTTAGTTGTTTCATGCCCTAAACAAGTCACCCCTTTGAATGCCTCCTTCCCAAACACTTTCATGACTTGAAGACATCCATAAATAGCCTCTAGAGGGACCAGCATAGGTAAGCCCTTGTAAAGGTGCACTACAGAGCAGTTGAGTCCACTGCCAGGGTGCTCTGCAGAGCACTTAGGCTTCCTTTCACCTGTGCTGGGCAAGATTGAGCAAAATTCACATAGGTTTTGGGGAATATTTTTATCTTTTGGAGTCATCTAGAAAGTTCCCTCACTTATTAACTCATATGAGCTCAAAAATGGATGAGGAATGAGTTAAGATGTATCCTATCCTCTCATCCCTTCCTCCATGGAACTAATTCTAAGTATGGAAGGCCATTCAATGCCACCATTTATGACAAAACCTCCTTCATCTTCCTATAAATTTACCACTCATCTAAGTGATCAGGGGCTGGATTATGTTGAATTGTAAGGATATAATGTTGCTATGAGATTTGGCTTTGAAGCAAGTATTGTAATGCTACAGTTTGTCATGCTTTTGATGTGATTTGGATGGGATCCAAGCTGGAGGAATGGCTTCGAATCAAACACCAATGGTTGTAATTCCTTCTTCTATCTAATAAAGTGTTTGAACCTTTTTCCATATGTTTGTATTGTTTCATAATGCTTATATGTGTGAATTGCATCTGATTCCTTTCACTTATATTCAATAGATCGTATGCTTTTATCGGTTATTTATTTTCTATTGTGTTTACAGGGTACTTCTCAAGCATATTAAGTACGACAAGGAGTGACAAAATTGATACAAGGGAGATTGTAAATCTGGTCCAGATCGTCATCAATTTCATAATCTCGAACTACTTTTGTATAGCACGGTCCATGTGCGAGATCTAGCGGCACCACCACCTAGAGCAATTTCTTTTCAAATATCATATTTTGCTTCTTCAGGTTGATTACCCCATTCATGTCAGTGGCCCAATCGATTCAAAGGAGTGCAGGGTAGGGATTGCTCTTATTGTCTTTATAATGATGATTGATTTATATCCTTTCTGACTGATATATAGTTGTATCTATTGGATTTTATGTTTGTATTTGTGTCGTTCCTTGCATGTGCAGGTGTTTGTTCACGAGGATCGTGGGAATTGTGACCAGTCGGAGCAAAGGAACGGGAGCGATGACTCTTCTACAAGTAATAGCATTGGAATCCAGGTAGGCCCTCATCATCGGTCTTTAATTTGAAATTAGGAACCTGCGTGTTAGCGTTGTTTGATTGTTGCTAGACCCCATTTGGGCTAGTAGGGATCGCCTCTGTCCGCAGAAGGGATTTACCTCCACAACAGAATTGGAATGGGCATAGTTCCTTGTCTTGTGTCAAGCTCATTAAAAAATGAAACAAGGAATATGAGCATAGTTCTTTTACTGTGTCAACCTCATTAAACAATGAAACAGGTCTCAGAGCATAGTTCCTTGTCTTGTGTCAAGCTTGTTAAAAAATGAAACAAGGAATCTGAGCAGAGTCCCTTGTCTTGTGTCAAGCTCATTAAAAAATGAAACAAGGTCCCCTGGAGCAAAGTTCAAATTTGAGTCTTTCATTAGATCTCATAAAATCCTAATCAAGTCTTTCACTTGATCTCGTAAATGAAACTTCATTCCATCCACCTGATAGCCACGAGTAGTCTACATAGGTGAATGTAATGAAGCTTGGGGGGCATGCACCTAAAATCGAGTCATCATGTTGGGGGCATGTAAACCAATCCAAGCATAGTTTTTCATTTCAAGCTTGTGTAAACATGAAACTGAATCCAAGCACAGTTTTCTATTTCAAGCTTCTATAAACATGAAACTGAATCCAAGCATACTTCCCTATGGTTCAAGCTTGTGTAAAAATGAACCCATCTCCATTTTAGCCCTCATGATTGCCATTCTATCAACCTTTTCTAAAAGATGAGCCTTGGTTTTTCTACTTCCATAGTCACTATCTGCTTGGCCAATCATACGCTTTTACTTGGTTGTTTTACCCTTTTTAAGGAACAGTTGCAATGAGTGGTCTTATTAGCCAACCTCTTCACATAAATCAACATGTTTTGAGAAGTTCCAACATAACCGGAACCAATTGCTATCCTAGAAACCACTCATTCCTCTAAGCGGAGTCCTCTTTAAGCTCTTTTTAGACTCCCAAAATATGAAAAAATTGTCGGGTGCTTCTCCTTTTCAGCTCATAAATGGATTGGAAATGACATTTACTCAGTATAAGTTTAACACTTTTCCGGATGGAGATAGATTACTTACGAAAAAGGAATATGTTCATCGAACATGGTCAATAGGTTCTCGCTTGTATTATTTTACAATTTTTTGGACTTGGAAGACAAATATATGAAAAAGAGCTTGTGGATTTTTCTTTTTGTCCCTCTTCAAACTCTCTAAACATGAAAAGGACCGAGTTCTCATTGTCATTAAACTCGTTAAAACATCAAATAGCGACAAACTTGTCCATCATGACAAGACCAAGTTTCACCTTTTCTAGGCTCGTTAAAACATCACATAGTGATGGAGTCACCCAAAGGGTGCAATTATACTACAAGCATACAAGCATATGTTATCCTCCTCAATATTGTTAAAAAATAAAGAGGTACTGGTCAGCAATGACTAGGGAAAATGTGAAAAAGGGTAAATCACTTTATGGTAGCAAGTCGCTCTTGAACATGACACTTTCACTCCACCTTTGTGACTATTTGGGTTGGGTTATCTACTTGATGGTTATCATACCTATGGTCTATCACACCATCTATCACTTTGGTTTTAGGTCAATGTTGCCAATTCATTCAGATTCGCCAACATGTTCAAGAGAAGTCACTCAGTAAACTTCATACTTTGAAATACTCATAAACCTTCATATTCATGACCACCATTCATGAACATTGTGTCATCAGTCATATTCTGTCTTCAAAATCATTACACTTGTTTCATGTTGTTGATGGGGGATACATCAAGGCCCTCCTACGACAAGTCTCTTTTTGTCGACATCAGCACATTATCCAGGAATTTGACTTAGAAACACCCTTCCAGTACCTTGGGGATTACATACATCAACAAAAAGTTTCTTGCTTCCGGAGACAGGTTGACATCACAGGCCTTCGACCGAAAGACTTTGTATGGTGCTCAACATCAAAACATCTATTCACACCAAGCAAAATGTACTGTAGTACCTTGAGAATCATTATCATTATCGGTGATTTCTCTCACGTCTGTTAGCAACTTACATCATTGGATGGTAATCAGATGGTGCCTTCCCATGTTCGACTTCAGATCACATTTTCACATGGTTAGACTCTTACTTGAGTGGATGATTGGACAAGATAGAAGACCCCGGATCTAGTTTCATCCATCTGAGTTGCGATTTCAGGAGATTACTAAATCATCTGTATGATGGCTTTACATAGATGGTCATCCTATCATGGTTCTATATCTATAGACGACTATCTGATTTATGTACATGTAATAAAAAATTTATACGCTGAGTATGGGTATGCCTTCCCTCAAAAAATACATGAAAAGTTCAAAGATATCATGATATTATGTATTGTAATCTATGCAGGTCACATCCGCTTCAGATCCTCCTCATCACATCATAAAGCATATCACTCAACATTATCATTTTCGACTTCATGCTTTAGGGGGAAACTGTTATAGGTCTATTTTGGCAAATCGCTTCCGACATTTAGATTAGTACAATTAGGTCTCATCAAACCCTAATTCAATTCTTACATTCCCTAGACAAGTCATCAAATTAAATGCTTCCATCCATGAAAGTTTCCTAGCTTGAAACCCTGCTGAAATGCCTCCTTGGGACACCAGCGCAGCCTTGGTCAGGGGTAACTGTGCTGCAGAGTAGGTAGGCCCATTCAGGCCTACACTGCAATGCACTTAGGCCCACTTTGACCTGCGCTGGGTGAAAATGAGTGAAATTGGCATTGGGTTCTGGGAATATTCTTTGATTCTAGAGCATTCTAGAAATATGCCTAGCTCTTATCTCATCCTATCAGATCAACTTTGGATAGGCTATGGATCAATTATCCCTCTATCCTATCATCCCTTTCTCCATGGAAACTAACTCCAATTTTGGAAAACCATTCAATGCCCAATTTATGACATAACCACCTTCATTTCCCTATAAATTGACCACTCATCATAGTGATCAAGGGGCTGGAATTTGAAGATTGTAGAGAAATATTGTTGGTTTGAGATTTGAGTTCATGTCAAGTAATTTTATGCTAGTGGATTGATGTGCTTTTGGTGTGATGAGGGTTTGGACTAAAGTTGGATGAGTGACACGAGATCGAACCACTTTGGGTGTAACTCTTCCTTCTACATTAATAAATTTGTTTGTTCCTTTTCCCAAATTGTTTTTTGTTTCTATGATTCAAATATGTTTAAATGTTGTCAATTCCATTTTTTTATAGTAGATAGGCTATATACTTTGATCGTTGTCGTCTTCTATTTCTACTGATAGGTACCAATTGAGAAGATTCAGTTCGAGTGGGAACAATGGGAGCAATTCAAAGGATATCAAAGGAAGCAAAAGACCACAAGTAAGTTCCTTCATCTCATCTATCTATTATAGGAAAAGGTTAAACCATTTTCTTTCTCTTGTTCTAAGTGTAGCTACCCACTTAGGGAAAATGTATTTATCTGTAGGTATAAATTCCATATAACAATTGGTAAGTTTTAGGAGAGCTAGGAGCAAGTGTCTTAGCATAGGAAGAGGATCTACAGTTGAGTGCACAGAAGAGGATCTAGAAGCTTCGTATCAGAATTCTGGTAGATTGTTGGGCTGGATGGAGCTAAGCAAGTCATTTTGGTCTCATTTCCCCTATTAGGATGGAACAAACTCAAGAGATAAGACCTTCTCCCATGATGAGAGGAACCATCTCCCATCCATCTAAGCTATATAAACCTCTAATTTCCCAAGATAAACTAGTTTTGGAGTGAGTTTGAATGACCAACAAGACATCTATAACTTGTAGCTTTCTAGTGTATGTTTGAGGGAGAATAGTGTTTTTTGCTTTGGTTTGAAACTAGAGGGAAGAGACCTTAAAACTTCCATTGTTTGGGTTATCCATGAGATGCTATCAGAAATGTGGGAACTCGGATACATCGGAGGAGATCAGAAATGTTGGCTTGATGGGCCCTGACCCAGGTTCAGCATTAGTCAGCCAAGAAAATCCCTACACTACTGGCCCTTTCAGCATCAATCTGTGGAGTGCGAACTGAAGTCTCACCCAAAGCAGTATGGGTGGATGCAAGAACCAAGTTTTCGTACCTTGAGATGGTTGTGATGTCGGTTTTATACATTAGCTCTACCTTCGTGCAGATCGATAAGCCTTTAGGGATTATTGATGTACTTTTCTATTAGTCTTTAAGAACCTCTGCGAACATCTGTGATCGTCCTTCGCGTAACCCTAACAAGCGATCTCAGCACTTACACGCCTCTATAACTACTTTGATGTATAGTTCTCTAAATTATCTTTCATGTTCACCAAATCTATCATGCAATTTAGATTATCATTGTGTAATCATATATCTCTACTTGCATTCATATAACAGAGGAAAACATATAGGTCCGCACATCAATTTAGCATTAAAACATAAACCCAATGCTTAACATATCATAATCGCATGCAATTGACAGAAGTAAAATACACATTAATTTCAAATTCTCTTCTTTATTGATAATCCAGATTTTTACTACAAACTTTGACCACCTTGCACACACAGTTGCAGGGGTCCACGCACTCAGTTGTGGACTTCTACCCTAGGCCTCTGCGCGCTCAGTTGCAGAGCCTTCTTCCTACGCTAAGACTCTCACTCTTAGTCCCTTTAAAAACTCATCAATGACTCAACTTAACTTCACTAAACTTAATTAGACTCCTCTTAAGACCTCCCTTTTATACAATGCCATGGTCTGTGGACCAAGAGTAAATCTCATCAAGCTGACACAACCTATCTAGACTAAGGGCAGAAACCCTTTTTGAATCTTGATATCTTCACGCTCCGTGACCACAAAATGTGGAGACTTTACATTTATTTATACAAAATCCAAGCCTTCTGCCCCAAAACTTGGGTTTTTAACCCCAAAATTGACCCTAGGGGACTCGTTCCCAACAGGCCCCCAACATAAACATGGTGACTCGCCCTTGAGTCAGTCGGCTGGCGGGGAGATATTGTCATGAAGACCTCCCAGCTCTACTTAAACTACTACAACTTCGGAAACACACTATGTTATTGGCTGCATCATCTCCTCATCCAACTCCTTTCTTGTTGGCCTTGTACTTTCTGACTGTATCTTCTGTTGAGTCGCCTACAGACCAACCAGCTTACTTGCAATGGTGGCGATTAGTGAGTAGGCTTCATCAAGCCAAGGCCCAATTCTGTCCTTAAGGAAACTCTCTTTCTTCTGTGTTGCATCCACCTGCTCCTTTAGTACCTTTTCCTCCTGCAGTTTGGCTAGCCTCTATGTAAGGGCGACAGTACGCATCATGTCTTTGACTTCATCATATTGCTGTTGTAGCTCCCGAGCCTCCCTTTCCAACCTTTGCAAAGGGGTATCTTCTTGCAAATTGGTAACCACTTCGAGTGCCTACTCAAAAGAGCATGGTACATTCTGTTACGACATTGTTTTTTGCTTCCATGACGTCCTTCACAGCTATCTCGCACTACTCTTTGACTTCTAGCGGAGTTGAAGGGTGGGCCTTCAACTACAATTCTACGATCTTGAGGTTCAAGTCAAACTGAATCTTCTCCAACTCTGTTCTGGCATCATACACTCCAGTAGTGAGCTTCTGAATCTTCACATCTACGGGCTCATCATCCAGAATGGCTAGCTCTGGGATAGACCTGCATGGCTGTTCACTCATTTTTTTCTATGATGGCTTTGATAAGGTTGACAACAGAATATATTTGTACTTTCATCTGAGTGTTTTTGACTATCTGCTCACTGATTACCTCTAACTCGCATTGTTCATCGGCCTGAAGCTCTATCATCACGCCATCCTGTATATTGTGAAGTACCTCACTAGGAAGCATAGCTAAATTGAGCCCAATTCCTTTCAAGGCGTTGACATAAATGTTGTATTGCGGAAGATTTTCACAAATCTTGTCGTTAAATTCTGACTTAAATGCCACCCCCCCCCCCCCCCCCCCCCCCCCCCCGGCTCCATTTAACCGTTTTCCGACTGTTAGGTCATGAACAGTGACCATAACAGTCACTTTCTGGCTACCCTGCACGGTCCCTTCTCCAGTACCATAGCTCAATGTGTGTGTCTGCTAACAGTGTGACATTACTCCATTTTGCGCAGCTCCCCAACCCGAGCAGTGTAGTTTATAGTTTTGCACCTCCTTTCAGCTACCTGGAGCGCTAAGACTATGCTTCCATCATGTAGTCATCTAGCTACATCACTCGTGTATGGCTTCAATCGGCTTCCATTCACCCGTTTGGGGAATGGTTCTCCATTAAATTTTACCAACTAAACTACTCCACCATCGGTAATCTCCTTGATGACATAGGGCCCCAGCCAACATCCTAAATTTCCCTAGAAATTTATCAAACTTGTTGTCACATAAAAAAACCAAATCATTTACCTTGATGGTGCGCAGTTTGATGTGTTGATCGTGGCATGATTTTTTGCGCTCCTTTTGAACCTGTTGATGGAATCCAGCTAGAAATATATCTTCTTCTTCTCGTGCCGGGAGTCAAACTTGCCTACTTTTGTGTAGGTAAATCCCCTCTGCTGACAAAGGTGATCCCACTAGCCTAACTAAGGTCTAGCAACAATCAAACAAAGCTAACACGCAGGTTCCTAATTGCAAGGTAAAGGCCAATGATGAGAGCCTACCTCGAATCCAATGCTTATATTCGTAGAAGGGTCATTGCTTCCGTTCTTTCGCTTAAGCTGGTCACAATCCTCACGATCTCTGTGAATAGACACATGCACATGCAAAGAACAAGACAAATACAAGAATAAAATCCGGGAAATGCAACTATGTATCAGTCAAAAAGGATACAACTCAAACATCATAGTAAAGACACATGAGTGGAACCATAATGATAGCCGTCTATTATTATTGATAAAACAAAAGAGAATACAACCAAGTTCTGACATCAAATCCTCCTTTGGCTGGGTGAATCAGCAACACATGCCTTGTAAATCTGATAGGGGATGGAAACAAGCATCTCTCTCCTTGATCACTTGGACATGGATCTCCTCCTTAAAGATTTAGCCTCATAGGGATACACAAGGCCTCTTACAAGATGAGCTTAGCAATCCTCACACTTTGGGAGCTTGAAAAGTAGAATTATTAACCAAGAATTACCAACTAGCTTGTCAAATGGGAAAGAACAAGCTTATATAGAGATGGGAGGGGTAGATAAGACCATCCACTTGATTCATGGGATTTTCCTTATCATAAGGAAGCTTCCATGAGAGGTGGAGAACTACTTCCCTCCTTGGGAGATAGGAAGCCCAACTGAATCAATCCAAACTGGAAATAGTTAATGGATAAGGTGGAAGGAACCTTCGGAAGTTTGATGGTTAAAAACTTTACCCAACTAGGTTGGCGCTAGTGTGACTCTGAGACAGAGCACCAGCTGGCGCGCCCTCTTTGGAGTATTTACCCCTTTGGCGCAAGCAATACACTGTGGAACAGTGCCAATGGAGAAAGGGCTATATTTTTGGGTATTTTGCAGAAGGTGTCTTCAGGGCATATAAAGTACATACTTTAAGGGATACAAAGCAGGTGTTTTCAAGTCATGTCACTTCTCACAGGTCCCGAAATAGGTCCTCCAATGTACGGGAGAAGGGGTAACAGGGACGGTGACAAAATACTGTGTAATAGATGCCCCCTAAAGCATGAAGCCCGAGAGAGAGAGGGGTGAAGTGCTTTACAAGAACATGGTCGACTAGAAACACGGCCGCCGAAGAACCTGCACAGAATACAACTGATATCTCAAATACATGATGTACATGGTATGGGCGCAACCATCCACAACAGAGTACATAAAAATCTGGATCCTAGGTATGGATGCAGCCATCCAATGAGGATCAATGAATGGACTCAGGCATGGTCGCAGCCATCTAGTGAATGAGTCACGTAGTGATTATAATAATCCACAAAATGCAGCCTAGATCCCAATACACAAAATCCAGGGTCTTGCGCTCCAACTCGACCCGAACAAAGTACAATTTCAAGCATGCAAATACAGGAGTTGAAGTTGAACATGCGAGAACATCGTCTGATTACCAGTCAATGATGAAAACTGTTAACAGACGCAAGAGGTACCACCGATAATGACAATGGTCCTCAAGGTACTATAGGTACAATCCACGGCGTGTGAATCAATGAGCTGGTGTCGAACACTCGTAGAATCATCCGATCGGAGGCCGATGATGAAAACCTCACGTCGAATACGAAGAACCTGCCATTGAGGCATGCAGGATCCAAGGTACCTGAAGGGAGTCTCTAAGTCAACTTCCTGGATAATGAGCTGAAGTCGACAGGAAGTGACCTTGATCAAAGGTCGGCCATAATGCTTCCCACATCATCGACACGAGACAGAGAAGGATAAAATGTTTTGTGTGAAGTGTCAGAGGGAGGTTGAGTATTCTGCAGAGGTCAACTTCTCTTGAACATATCGGCGGCACGATAGTGGACTTGGCAGTATTTGATATCAAATGATCAAGGGTCATGGTGACAAGAAGATGAGTAGATGAATGGTCAAACAAGATATCCCAAACCCACAGAGGCAAGTGTGAAACAAGATGAGATGTCACCACCCAGACACGAATGCAGACAAGTGCCATGTTCAAGAGCGACATACTGCCGACATGACGATGATTACGGTCCCTTTATTCCCCCGCCATCTCTGGCGAGTACCCCGGTTATTTTTGGATGGTAAGCTTGACGAGGATAGCAAATGCTTGAGAGGCGTCATCATGAAGAAATCCGATGTCATAAAGTTTTAACGAGCCTGACAAAGGAAAAACTCGACATCTTTTCATGTTTAGAGAGTTTGAAAAGATAGCGAAAAGGAAATTCCAGGGGTGCCCTTTTCATAAAGTTGTGTCTCTCGAGCCCGAAAAAGTATAAAACCATGCTCGAAAGAACTGCCCGATCATTACGATCGAGGAGTACTTTTCATAGTAGTGACTTTGATCTGAAAAAGTAAAAAAGCGATCAAAACCACGTCGCTTCGTGACCATTAACGAACCGGAAACGACAAGGGTCCGACGATCTTTTCGTTTTTAAACGGTCGGAAAAGGGTTTAAAGATGACCGCCTCTCATGTCTATTTAACGAGTCGAGAGGACCAACTCGGTATTCTTTTCACGTTTAGAGAGTCAGAAAAGAGAAAAAGATGACTCCAAAGTGACTTTTTCGTGTATTTACCGAGTCTGAAAAAAGTATAAAATACAACTCGTTTCACCATGAAAACTCCATAAACACCTGTCGTTGCACAAAAAACCAGCGTAAAACCCATTTTCGACACAAATATCCATAAAAATATTCATAAAATGACTTTTTAAAGCTTAATTAGGGTCGAAAAGCTATAAAAAGGTGAAAATATTAAAATAAAAATTACTTTTCACTTTTTACCTTTGGAGAGCGCGATTAGGGCTTTTTGGAGTGCGACCTTCAGTTGACGATTGCGGTCAATCCAGTGGACCATTTCGAGCGCCGTCAGTTCCAGGTAAGCGGTCTTGTCCTTAGCTTCATTTCCATCTATTTAGATTTTGTTTTTACCTACATTTTGATTTCCTATGGGTGGAATTTCAAATTTGGGGGTTTCGCCCATTAGCGCGGGTTCCGGGCACGGACCCACGTTAATGGGGAAAATTTCCCATACGGAGCACGCCCATGGGCATGACTATTTTAGAAACAGCTGCGCCAATGGCTGCACACATTTCTAGGCCAAATTTAACAAATTTAAACCCATTTTAGCTGCAATTTCAAGTTTTCTGAGGATCTAATGCATCATTTTAACTTGTTTTTGCAGGGCCATACGCAAAAATGGTGATTGTATGGAAAGAACGGGAACATGACCAAGTGGACACTTTGGCCTTAGCTGACGAAGATTGCATGGAAGCTTTCAAAGCATGTGGGCTCAAAAAATACTTCATGTTATCTTATTTACGGGCTCAGCCAGAGCTCCTGTAGTACTTGATCGATTTGTGGGACGTTGAGGAACAGGTGTTCCGGATAGGGGATCAGGTACTGGATCTGGACGTATCGGATGTTTACTTCTTGACAGGACTATCACGACGAGAGCCGGTGCCTCGATTGACTGGGAGCAGGCCATCTGGAGAGAAGATGGATGAGGTGAAGGCCCGAATTTGCCCGGAGGAAAAATATGGGCAGGGCAGTTCGAAGGTGGATATCCCCACCGTTCAGGACTTGACACTGCGGGCATTACTATTCACTTTCACACGAGCTGCGGGGCCACAAGCACCCCACTAAGCCACGAAGAACCATCTTCTATTAGCGATGGAGTGTCTTAGCCTGACAGTCTTCAATTGGGTGTCAGCTGTGACGACCAATATGAAGAGGCAACTGACAAAGGCTAAGCGGGGCAAGTTGCAGCAGTTCGGGTATGGCTCCATCTTGGTGAAGTTCTTCTTGGAACGTGTGCCAAGCTTCCAGGGCCAAGGGGCCTTGGTGGCAGACCCAGCACCTCGAGAGCCGAGGATGGCTCGATGGGCAACACTAATGCCGAGGGGTGGTGGCGGCCAGCAGATGTCTTTGAGACCGGAGTTCTTTAGGTGGCTCCGCCACCAACTAATCATGGTGGAAGACTGGCCATATGCGGGGACAGACTTCACTGGAGACCCTGACCTTCCCCTTCCAGATGGAGAGGATTGGGATGAGGAGATTAGTACGTCCTCATTTTCTATTTTGTATTTTTATGATTTTTTATTATTATTATTATTAGTACATGCTTGTCCTAATGACTTTTATATGCACATGCAGATGTTGGCCCAGAGCGTCCAACTGGCCTGTCTCCCATTGCAAGGAGACATCCTGTTGGAGAGGTAAATCCCCTCTACGGATAGAGGCGATCCCTACTAGCCCAAAAGGGGTCTAGCAACAATCAATCAATGCTACTCTGCAAGTTCCTAGTTGTAATTAACAAGTGGATGAAGAACACCTACTTGGATTCCAGTGCTATGTTTGATGAAGAGATGATCCTCTCGCTCCTTCCCTCCAGCCGATCACAATCCTCCACTATCTTCGTGGGCAGACACCTGCAAAAGCAAAGAGAGAACAAACACAAACGTAAAATCTACTAAAAACAACTATACATCAGTTAGAAAGGATGTAATTCACATTAATCATTCATAAGACAAATGGGAATGGAACCATAACAGTAGTCATCTATCTTTATTAATCAGAAATAGAGTAAGGTACAACCAAAGTTCTGACGCTGCGTCCTTCTCTAGAGGGTCCAGCCAGCATGCCTCATAAGCATTCACCTTTGAAGTAGATCTCCCAAGTCAAAGAGGTCTCTCTCTCTCACATACAAGGCAACAAACTCATAACTTTCCCCAAGCTCTATAGCTGTTGTATAGGTAAATCCCCTCTACGGATAGAGGCGATCCCTACTAGCCCAACAGGGGTCTAGCAACAATCGAACAATGCTACACCGCAGGTTCCTAGTTGTAATTAACAAGTGGGTGAGATTAACCTACTTGGATTCCAACGCTTGTTTGTCGAAGAGATATTCCTCTCGCTCTTTCGCTCCAGCCGATCACAATTCCCCGCTATCCTC
>APFE031582744.1:1908-24449 GCA_000404065.3 Pinus taeda
CAATGCACCTTCAACATTTCAAGGTTTGATGAATTCATTTTTCAAACCATTCCTTAGAAAATTTGTGTTAGTATTTTTTGATGATATACTAATCTACAGCAAGTCTTGGAAGGATCATGTTGAACATGTTGACAGGGTGCTACAACTATTGGAGAGAAACAATTATATGCAAAAAGATCCAAATGTTTCTTTGGAGTCCAAGAGGTGGAATATCCGGGTCATATTGTATCTCATGAAGGAGTTAAGGTAGACCCTAGCAAAATTAAAGCCATTAAGGAATGGAAAATTCCCACATCCATAAAGCATCTGCGAGGATTTCTTGGGTTGACAGGGTATTATCGCAAGTTTGTTAAGATTTATGGGAGAATAGCAGCACCTCTAACAACATTATTGAAGAAAGATGCATTTTCATGGACTCCGGAAGCAACAAAGGCCTTTGAACATCTTAAAGAGGCAATGTGCCAAGCACCGGTCTTAGCTACACCAGACTTCACAACAACCTTTATTGTGGAATGTGATGCTTCAGGAAATGGAAGTGGTGTTGTTCTAATGCAAGATGAAAGACCCATTGCTTTTGAAAGTAATCCAATCAAGGGAAAGTTTTTACACAAAGCTATTTATGAGAAGGAAATGTTGGCAATACTCCATGCACTTAAGAAATGGCGACCCTACCTAATGGGAAGACACTTCAAGGTAAAATCGGATCATGATAGCCTTAAATACTTTTTAGAACAAGATTATCCTATAAAAAACAACAAAAGTGGGTCACAAAGATGTGGGGTTATGACTTTGAAATCATCTACAAAAAAGGAAGCAAAATGTGGTGGCAGATGTGCACTCTCAAGAAAGGATGAGGATGTGGAAGCATTGTTGTCCACCATTTCTATTATCCAACCAGATTGGATAAATGAAGCAAGGGAGGAATGGAAGAATGATGAAGAAGTGTGGGCACTTATTTGAAAGTTACAACAAGACTCCAGTACATCTGATACATTTAGCTGGAAAAATGATTCGCTATGGTACAAAGATAGCTTATACCTCTCTAAGAATTCCCTACTCAAACAAAAGATTCTTATGGAATTGCACACTTCTCCCTTAGGAGGGCACTCAGGATTTTTAAAAACTTACCACAGGGTTAAGAAATAATTTTTTTTGGATGGCCTTAAATTGGATATCAAAAGTTTGTGGCGGAATGTTTGGTTTGCCAACAAAATAAAGTTGAAACAGTTAAGACCCCGGGTCTATTACAACCTCTATCCATTCCAAGCCAATGTTGGGAGGAGGTTTCAATGGATTTTATCATAGGTTTACCCAAGTCTAAGGGGAAGAATGTCATCATGGTCATAGTTGACAGACTTACCAAGTATGCACACTTTTGTGCATTATCACATCCATTTAAAGCCAATACAGTTTCTACTGCATTTATGGAAACAATTCAAAATCTACATGGAAACCCAAAGATTATTGTAAGTGACAGAGACCCCATTTTCACTAGAAATTTTTGGACAGAATTATTTTCTTGTCTCAGTACTCAATTAGCTCATAGCTCATCTTATCATCCTCAATTTGATGGGCAAACTGAGATAGTAAACAAATGTTTGGAAGGATATCTTCGTTGCTTTGTATCTGATAAACAGATGCAATGGGTCAAATGGTTGCCTCTGGCTGAATGGTGGTATAACACTTCCTTCCATACAGATACAAAAATGACCCAATTTATGGCACTTTATGGATATCAGCGACCATCCATCACATCATATTTAAGAGAAAATTCTAAGGTTCAAGCAATGGAACATCACATCGAGCATCAACAACAAGTCCTCCAACTCTTAAAGGATAACCTCGTGTTGGCACATAATAGAATGAAACAACAGGCAAATCAACATCGTAGCGAAGGAAGTTTTGATGTAGGTGATTATGTATTCCTACGATTACAACCATATAAACAAATGTCCCTCAAGAAATATAAGAAGGATAATAAATTATCACCAACGTATTATGGTCCATACAAGGTGTTGCAAAAGATTGGTATTATGGCATACAAATTGGAGCTTCCTGCAGCTTCTCAAGTGCACCCAGTTTTCCATGTTTCATGTTTAAAGAAGGTTATAGGCGACAAGATCCCAATTCAAACAATATTGCCAAAACTTGATGAGGAAGGAAAAATTATATTGGAACCGGAAGCAGTCACAAAAACAAGAACTCGACAGCTACTAAATCGATCAATTTCTGAGTATCTCATTAAGTGGAAGAACTTATACGCTGAAGATTCCACATGGGAGGATGAGAATTTTATACAGAAGCATCCAGAACTACTCAAGTGTTGAGGACAACACTTTTTTGAAGGAGAGGGGCATGTTAGGTCCCTATAATACTAGTGATTACCCCATTACTATTTTAGTTGTATTCCCTTATAATATCGTTGTGCCCCTATTGTCCCCATATTGTTATTATTATGCCCCATAGAATCCCTCTATTGTTATTTTTGTGCCTTTATATTATTATTGTTAGGTCGGCTAGATTATATTGTGACTCCTTAGACTCATATATATAGAAAGGGAGTTTTTTCATTTGAATCATCAAAGAATCATTCATTTGTGTAATGTAAAGGAGGTTGCCCCCTCGAAGAGGCTGAATTCTAAGGCGTTGATCTATCTTTTCTATCTTTTTGTGAGTTGGTTTCATAACAAAGTGAGTCTCTTGGACTTCCACATTACATTACATTGATTAACAGTGTGGCCCATAGTAGAGATGTGGATGACATGACCCATGACATGACTCCACATGAAAATGTTGGTAAATTCGTGATGTCGCTGGTGTGTATGCCACAACTTCACCTCTGCATGGAAAATTGCACGGAGTCTTCGATGGTCATTGGTTCACTCGATGTTGCTTTTTCACATTTCTCCTTGCTTGTATGCTGGAAAGCTTGACATGTTCGTCCATTCATGAAAAGTTCATGTTCGTTTGTCCTTCCTTCCATGAGCACATCTTGCATATTTTCCCTTCCATCTGTCCGTGAACACATCTTTGCATGATCATCCGTTCAAAAGCACATCTCTTCGCATGCATCATTTTTGTTGTTCATTGGTGAACCTGTCCTTCTGCATGTGCTCCCTTCGTTCATCCCATTTGTCTTCACACCATGCTTGTTTGTGTACCTGTACCTGCAGTCACTCATGATGAGACGACATCAAATCCAAAAACCTCCTAGTATACCATGACACATGATTATTTGAGATGCAGGTGACCGGGAGAGGTGACAAGGTTGCGAGGAGGGATGGAGGCTCCAGGCACTACTGATGAAAACTGTGCAAGAGTCACTAGATGATGAAGACAGGAAATCTAGATTAACAGTGATTGTCTGTGGGGTTTGTCTCAACTGGAGGACAAAAATGCGCAGTTTTTGAAAGGAATGGTCTGGGCTACGGGAAGGTTGGGCAGGCCAAATGTTCACAATTTCTAGAATGAGTGGGCAGCGGGAGCTTCGCAGCCAAAACTGTGCAATTCCTGGAGGGAAATGGTAGCTAGCTGTCAGGACACTGGCAACAAAAACTGAGCAATTCTTGGAGGGAACTGGTTGTCAACTACTGGGTCACTGGCAGTAAAAACTGTGCAATTTCTTAGGGGAATTGGCAGTTAGGTGTTGGAGCTTGGCAACCAAAACTGCGCAATTCCTGAGAGGAAATCTCAGTTGGCTGTTAGGATCTACTAGTAGGAAAAACTATGCTGATGCTGGGAGGCTGGCTTGTTGATCACCTCTACACAGTTTTGAGCTAAGTGGATTGCTGGGAAACAGAGGGCTTGCTCATGAAAACTACACAATTTTCTTGGTGAGCAGTCAGTCGACCATCAGGAGGCTTGGCTAGAAAAAATTCGCAATTTTTTTAGGGAGACATGGATGGGCACTGCATTTCTGTCTGTCTTATCTGGGCAATTTTCTCAGTTAGTGAAGCGGGAAAGGTTTGCAGCCTCTTTGCAATTTTTTAGGGGAGTCAGTCCTGGGGTGGCTGCCAGGTCAAACTCTCAAGTTGACCAACATGAAGGTTAATTGATTTTCCTGGTCGTCAAAACTTCAAAAAAATGACTAAGTGTTTGAACAAGTGAATGATGCATATGATATCCGGCAAACACACACTTACATTACACGACGATGAGACGACTCAAACCATCCATACACACATGTTCAACATGACTGACCGACGATGCAAGCGACAAGCGCAACACTTGTGATTGATCATTGGTTGATCGTGACGATGCTTGTGTGACAATGAATGTGACTCCGTGTGCGAGTGCGTCAGACGTTTTCATAGTGAACACAACATGTACACATCAAGCGAAGACGTTGAGCATGACCAGAACATGCTTGCAAGTGTGATTTTGACATAAACATGCAAAAACTTTGGTGAAGTGAACAAGAAAGGTGGGTGCGAAGATTCACACAAGCTCATGGAGTGAACCCGAGTGTGTGCATTCATCGACTGAAACTCTCAAGGGAGGCTCTGAAATTGGTTCCGGGCCAAAATTTTGGTGGGTGGTTTTCACTGCTACAACACTTGGCAATACACTGTAGAACTCCAGCTTCTCTATTTTGGTTCATTGATAGCACAGGGCCTTGGTCTTTTGGGGAGTATTGAATCAATGTGTGAGTTAATTTCATCTTCCCCACTTACCCCATGGACATACATGATTCACCTTTTGCCAACTCAGTCAAACACAATCAAAAGTTTAGCTTGATCACAGTGTTTCAAATTCAGGAAGGGTAGTTTAGCAAGAAAGTTGAATATTTTTAGAGTATAAGTTTTCATATTTGGTGTTTTTCTGCTGCCAGTAGGCCTATAAAGTACCCCGATAGAATCACAAAGGAATACACACATTGCTCCACTGCCAACGAGCCTGGTCAGTAGCCCAGTGGAGTTGCATGCTTCATCCTTTGTGCAGGAAGCCTTTCTCTTTTTTCGCCTTTGTATTTTTTCAAGAGGATTATGCATAGGCACTTATTTATTTTTAGGGCAGAAGAGGGATCCCAACTTGCTCCTTCAGAGAAGCATGTAAGACCTCTGACATAGGTTTGCTCATTTATATTTTCCCCTTCTCTGTTTCTACTAGTTGGATGAACTTGAACACATAGAGCAGAAGGTAAAGTACAGGCATAGGGCTTCCCAGTGTGGACACAGGTTCATGGTTGGACCAAAACTTCCATTGTAGATGATTCATATTTTATGTCAAGACTTCATTGGCCAAAGGCTATAACCAAGCATAGAGAAGACAGACACAAGACTTGCTAATGGCTGCAATGTCACAAGTCTCTTCAAATCTCAGCCACATACTCTATTCAAAATCGAGAACATAGTAGTTGGCAACACTTATTTCTAGAAATATAAATAGTAAGGTATCAAGAAAACAAAACAAACATAAAAAAATAGTAAGAACAAAAAACCAAATAAAAACAAAGATAGTAAGCAAAGCAAGCAAGTTGAAAACAACAAGCAGCAAGCAGACTATGTACATGGCTTGGGGCGTGGCTCGGCCAACTGGAAGTAATGCTTGAGATCTTTGACAGGAAGGTTGTCAACCCTCTTGTCAAGTGATTGTAGACAGTATGTGTGTGGGCCAAGTTTCTCATTTACTGTGTACGGGCCAATCCATAGGGACTGGAACTTCGCATTTGTGCCTTTGTCTTCATGGTACTTATCCCATTTCATAACTAAGTCAACAACATCGAAGTTAGCTTTCCCTGCAAAATTCTTATCGAACGATCTCTTGATACAATTTTGGTAGAGTGCAAATTTTTCTTTTGCTTTCATCCTTTCTTCCTGAAGCTTACGGAGAACATCCATCCTACACTAAATTAGCTAGCAAGGCTTTCCTTGGGATTCTTGGGAAAGTTGACATGCAGGAAAGAAGATATTGGGTGGAAGGATGGCTTCTTTACCATGAAACAAGAAGTATGATGAGGTATTTAGAGAGGGCCTCAGTGTTACATGGTCATCCCATAATGCATTCATTAGGGCGGTAACCTAGTTGCACTGCTCAGAGAAAATGATCTTCTTGATTATGCAGATGAGGTTTTTATTTGTGGACTCTACGAGACCGTTTCCATGCAGGTAATAGTTATATGAATCCTTTAGCATAATACGATTTTGAAATGCAAAATCGTATAGTTTCATAGACAAGAAGTACGTTGCATTATAAAAAAACAAGTGATACCGGAACGCCAAAGTGTGAGATGATGTTCTGCTAGAGGAAGCTGATGACCTCATGGTCATTCACTTGTTTGAGCAGAACTGCTTCTGTCCACTGCATGAAGTAGTCAGTTGTTGTTAGGATGTAGCAATGTTGCTTTGACAAATGTGGGAATATTTCCCCAATGATGTCCACACCCCATTGTTGGAATAGTTTAGTCACTCGAATAAGGTTCAGTGGGGTTGCTGATCCTCATGTTCTGTCGACACATTTCTGATAGACCGGGCACTTGCAGGCATAAGCATGTGCATCCTTGAATAATTTGGGCCAATAGAAACTGGGTTGCATAACTTTGTGCACAATGGTGTTTCCTGCAAAGTGACCCCTAGCAGGTTTTCCATGCAGATCTTGAAGTACCTTCTCTGATTCATGTGCCTCCAGCCACTTGAGAAAAGCTATGTAATGTTCTTTCTATAAAGCTCTCTATCATCGACTGATATGCTAAGGCTTTAAGTTGCAATGCCCTCTTCTATATGATGGAAAAGTGAGAGGGTATGGGCCATGCTCAAGGTACTGGAACACATCTGTGTACCAAGAGGTTCCATCTTCAGTGGGTGTTTCTCACCTTATATCGTACATCTCAATTTCCTGCTCCCAGTTGGCGAGCTCTTCTTTGCTCTCTGGAGCATTTACTGATTCAACTGCAAGTCTACAGAGCCCATGTCCTTTGATCATGTGAACTAGCTTGATTTAAAGATCATACTCTTGCAAGCCTGTCGTCCAATTTGCATGTTGTTCACCTAATTATTTTTGTACAAGCAATGTGCATACCGTTGGGTCAATGACGAAGACTATGCAGTGGTTCTTCAGCAAGTAGAGCCTGAATTTTTTCACCACCTTGTACATTGCATACTCATTCTTATCAATGATGGGGTAGTTGAGTTATAGTCCCTGCATTCTTGTGCTCATGAAGGAGATGGGAAGTTCATCAATCGTTTTGTCCTTCTGAGTGAGTACTGTAGCTAGTTAATTATCAGAGGCGAAGGTATATAGCACGAAATCTTTCTTGAATTCTGAGCTATAAAGAATAGGTGCTTTTGCAATGGCTTGCTTGATTTGAAAGAATGCACACTTTTCCCTCTTGCCCCAGCTATATACTTTATCTTTCTTGATCATGTCCTACATGGGCTTGACTATATGCGCATAATCTGAGATGAACTTCGAGAGGAAGTTTATCTTGCCCAAGAAGGACTGCATGGATTTCTTGTTGGCTGGGTGAGGGATCTGTGTATTGGTTTGGACCTAGTCTAGATCCACCTTGATCCCACTTTTAGCAAAAATGTGTCCGAGGAGGTTCCCCCCTGACACTGCGAATAGTCTTTTTTTGGGATTCAAGGAAATTTTGTATCACCGAAATCGCTCAAATATTTTCTTCAAATTTCATATGTGGTCCTCTCGTCTTCTTGAGAACATAGTCACATCACGATGTATACCACTACTCTCTATTCGATGAGTCCATGAAAAGTGATTTCCATGGTGCGCCGAAAGGTTGCACCTGCATTTACAAGCCCAAATGACATTCGTCTGTAAGTGAACGTACCCCACTTGGTACAGAAAGTAGCCTTAAGTCTATCAAGTTCTGCTACTAGAACCTAATTGTATCTTGAGAAACCATCGAGAAGAGAAAACATCTTTTCCCTAGATACTGTTTGCATAATGTGGTCCATAGATGGTGTTATGTTCCTATACCAATAGGTGTCATATATCATGATTGACTTGGTTTAGCTCTGAAATATGTACATACCTTTGCTTGTTGCAAATGTTTTCCATATTTGTAAAAAATCAAAAAATGTAAAGAGGGTACGTCCTACAAAAAGAATAAAAGGACAAAAAGAATGAAAAGGTCAAAAAATGAAAGAAAATGAACCCCAAGAAAAATAAAATACCATGAAAGTGTGCAAGCCCAAATGCCACTACTATTTCACTTTTTGTAATAAAGATTATGTGCAACTTGTTACTTATGCCACAATCCATGGTAACCAAATAGTTTAATCTTGGTTATTCCATGTTTTCAATTTTATGCTTAGAAATAGAGTATAGAACCTGACCAAACAGTGTAATCTTGGCAGATAAGTAGATAGGTAGAGCAAATAAAAGGATGCTCAATAGTTTAATCTGAGCTCTTGGATGTAATAAGGTTAGACTTAGTTAGAATATCATTGTAAAATAAAAGAAAAGGTTTTGATAAGGGTTTTTCAGTTTAAGTGCACCCTAATAAAAGAAGAAAAAATGGTAGGATAAGTAGGTAGGGTAAGTAGATGATTATTTGTAGAATTATGCATGATAAATGATTATCCAGATATCAAGTCATATAATTTCATCATCAAAAGAACTTAAAGATATGGATGACAATGAAGACTTTTACATCATAGACAAAAGTCAAACTAATTAACCTCCTCACTCATTTTTTCCCTAAATTTTACTAATTTCCCATAAGTACTAAAGGCACCAACTATGTGAAAGTTAAAGGGGCTCATAGCATTTCTCTGACTTCTGGAGGGACCGGACCCTCGGCCCAATAACTTGTAAGGCCTAAGTACTAAAGCCCCTTCATTCAACTTCACCCCTTCTATAATTCATTCATTCCCTCCAAATCCTTTCCCAAGGTAAAATCACTCTTTACTTGGGAAAAATTAATTGTTCCTCATAAAAACCTCCCAAACACATTTTAGCCTAAGTCATAATGTTGGATGATGAATGTATTTTCAGAAACATTTACGTAGCACAATTTCTTTTCCATATCTCATATTAACTTTTAATTTTTTTTTTCTTACAGAGGAATCGACAACTAGAGCAACCTCACAACTCGTGTTACACGAGGTCAATTCTCACTGCTACCACTATAACCCCTGGGAAACTACACCCGCCCCTCTCCACAGCTCCGGGTTAGTTTGTGGGAATTGAACTCGTGACCTTAAGTACGGAGCCCGCCTTTCTAATGAACTTCACCGCATTGTGATTACCAACTCGCTTACCCTCGTGGGGCTAAAATCTGAGTGGGCTTGTTCCAAGCAAGTCACTCCTCGCAACTAGTCAACGCCCTCGCTCAGGTTTGAGCACAAGACCTCACCTTCTTTGCAAGTTTGACTTTACCAACCAATCACCTCCACCGACCTTCATATTAAATTTTAATTTTATTATTTAACTCCCAAAGAAATTACCCTTTCCCATATATATTATTAATAAAAACCCCAAAAATAAGTAAATATCCCACCCCCGAGGTTTGAAAAATAAACCATAAATAAAGGTAATTAATTTGGATTAATTAGTCAAATCATGATTAATTAACAGCCAAACCCCTGACGTGTTAAAAAGGGATTAATTAATCATCTGGATTAATTAATAGCCTCCCCACCAATCATATCACCCCCGATATAATTAACGACATTTAATTATGATAATTAAACTATCAGGTCCCCACCATTAGCTCCCTAACACCTTCCGCCGCCGACTTCCGTCAGATCTCCCTTCCCTCATCCAATGGTCCTTGCCTCATATCACGCGGACCTTTTGGTCAAACATTAACTGCGCGATACAAGCAGTTTTGACTTTTCGGCGATGCTACCTATCAGCTAGTCTATGGCATCACGTGACCCTCTGCCAAAACCACCAAAATCCCAAAATCTGTGCTATGAAAACCATTACCACTCATGCTTACCACCGCTACTAAATGACAAAGTGTCTCATCAGGAAGTTAAAGCCAACTATCATTTTCATTCACCTACCAAAAGTCATTGACTTTGAGCATAAAAACAAAAATATGCATTTTTTTCCATTTTTTTACCAAGAAAGTGACTTATGCCTTTCATGCATGCATAGAGTACATCCAGTCCAGCAACTGACTTTCAACCGCCAACCGCTATAAATTGTTGAACTCCAAGCTACTACAGACCATTGTGCGCATCCAATAAATCCTTCACACCAATCATTTGCCCCTTCAGTCTACCTTAACCAAGTATTTAACATATTTCTTCTCAGAAACCCCAATTTGTACTTAAATTTCACCAAATTACTCCAAATCTAAAGTAATTCAGTACAATTAGGCTGTTTTTTAGTCCCAAGATTTTCCCAAACACCTATTTTACCTGAAATCATTTGAAACCCTGGCCTTCTTCCTTGAATACACAAGAACCAAGGATGGAAGTTCCTATCGCCCTAAATGTTACACCAATCACTACTCCCCATAGGGATTTGGACTACCTTCGCTTGGCTGATAAAGATTTTCAAATTAAGGACCTTACTTTTGATGAAACCCCCTTGAAGCTATACTACAGGTATTGGGACAATTATCTAAACAATGTTGATAAAATAGGTCTTTGGGAGTCCAACCTCCCTAAGTATCAATTCCCCACTGTCCATATTTTCCCAGATATTGTCCACCAATGCCATGCAAATTACAACCCCAATCTGAGAGCTATAATGCCCCCTAACTAGGAAATCCTTTTCACCATTGTTGCTCGGTCTATAAACGAAATGTTGCAATTACAGCTTGGACAGGACCTCACTCCCCTTTCCATTGCAGATTTACTTGAAAAATCCTCAAGGTTGTCTAGTTCTGAAATCAACCAAGTCTGTTAGACCTTCATCGAAGAAAAATACAGGCCAAAAGAACCTCCTCCTTATATGTCAAGCTTCTTTACAAGTCTGGGCCAGGATATCATCACCATGATTTCTTGCATTTTGGGTTTTACTACTAGTGAGTATGTAGATGAATTGACCTTGGCCTACATGTCTATTTTCACCCCTGGTCAACCTCCTGCAACCAAATATGACTATGCTACATTCATTGCTAATAAGATGCATGACCAATTCATGAGATTAGAGAATGAGATGGTATTTAAATATTCTTCAGTCCTGTATAATCTTTGCCTTTACTACCGGACTGATAAATTTCCTTTCCCTGTACAAAATCTTGACACCAAAGGGAACCCTAGGTCAATTATCTTTTGGACTTCCATTTCTGACACTTCACCTTCTTCTCCCTACCCTTATACACATTTTAGTGATCAATTTGTGCATCCAGTAACTACCATGTTGATAGCAAGTCCCCCTCCTAGGATCAGTGATGATATCAAGAGAATTCTTTAGTTGTCCAACCAATATAAGGTTGGAGACTGGTACTTGTACCAGAACCATACCAAGATCAGAATTTATGGGTGTTAGCTGCCTCCCTTCAAAATGCCTAAATACCTCCCCATGCGGTTGTTTGCCCTGGTATACTACAATCAAATGATCAACTATGATGAAATCCATTTTATGAAAGCTAAGAAGAAAGCTCAGTTAAGGATAAAGGATCACCTAGGATGATTTGTTTGCAACAACAGAAAGGCAGGGAAAGAGGCAGAGGAAATCCTTGAGAGATTGAGACTGAAAAAGAGTTTCATTTAGCCTTATGATCCTCATAGCTTCATATGTGACAGGAGACAGAAGCATAAACTATCCCCCTACATCCACCATAGAATTCCAGAAATAGAACAGTATGCAAATCAAAATGAATGGGTGGAGGGAACACTTATAGAATAGGATAGTGAAAAAGTTGAAGTAGAAAATGTTATGAAATATTTGGAAAAACAACTTGATCTAGATTCCTTTGTACAGGTTGTTAGAAAATTATATATTACAGAGCAATGGAACACATAAAATATTGCATAAATATAAACACATAAAATGCATAAAACAAGAGAGACATAGATTTACATGGTTCACCCAGTTTGGGCTACGTCCAAGAAGAAACAACTAGTCCTTCCTGTTATATTATCTAGCAAACTAAAGAGATACAACCTACAGCAGATCCATTGTAACACCCTCTTCACTCTCAATCTCCTCTCTGTTTGCTCAGAATACAAATCTCCATAGATGCAATACAATTCCATCATATATAGTGAGGGGTTGCCTTCTAAGGCAAAACACCCTAAACTAAACATAACTTCTACTGTCAGATCATCCACCTAACGAACAACCCAGATTGACTAGAAATTACTAGACTTTTACAAGGCAATTTTACATCTGTTTTTTAGCTTCGGGGGCAATGCCCTAAACCCCCGCCGGGAGACTGCTGCCCCCTGCACCCCCTGCGTGGAGGGGTGTACAATCTTCCTAGGGTATACATTCTACTGAGACCTTTGAATATAGAAGATAATCAGGCTCCACACCCAACACAGGTGCCTGAAGAATCTTCACAGAGACCAACACAGGAGGAAAGTGCACAGACATGAGGACATCCAGAGACTTCAGGACAGGGGAAAGATTCAGAATCAGAAAGCATTTCTCAGGAGTTGACCCAAATTGATACAAACATGGGCAACCCTCCAATATTGCAGACCCCTCTTAATGAGGAGCGAATCCAAAAAAGAAGTAGGAATGAGGCAAGCCCTTCTATAGTGCCATTAGACCAAGTGTATGTAAAAAGACAGAGATTGAATCCTTTCTCTGAGCATGAATATGAAGAAACAAGAAGTGACACAGTGCATACAACATTAGTAGGGGAGACACCTTCTACCTCTCAAACACAAGCACTAAGCAGACAACAAAGTGTAGAAGTATCATCACTAAAGACAGCTTCAGAGCCAAGCCAGGATTTAAAAGAAAAGTATAAAGAGATTAAGGCTAGGAATGAGTAGCTCAAAGCTCAAACCTATGCCAAATATCTGAAAATGGCTCATACAAATCAAACAAGGTTGATGTTAGCATTTGATGTCAAAGAGGGAAATATGCAGATGAGCTTTTTGAAGTCAATAGTACAACAACCAAAGTCTATGGCTGATTTTTAAAACAAATTTTGAAGTTCTTGCTAAAGACATCCACCCAATCGATCAGATTGAACTCCATAAGAAAATAGGTGAGATGGTTTATTCCACATTGACAAGCAAATCCATCATCACACATCAGTTGCAAAACTCTCTAAGTAATACTACAACGCAACTACAGTTGGAAAAAGCCTCTTCTCAGGCTAAGGACACAAGAATAAAATCATTAGAAGATCTAGTGATTGAGTTGGGACATGATCCCAAAGATGTTAAAGTAGCTGAAAGTTTGATAAAGAAAAAGAATGATGACATTGTTTCTCTCACGAAACAGCTCAAACTCCCTTCCCTCATACATCCAAAAACTACAGAAGTAATTGAGAAAAGAATGAGGAAGAACTTATGGAATTTATCCTTAAGTTGAATGAGCAGCTGAAAGAAACAGAGCAGGAAATAGAAAAAGCTTTACAGTCCAAACAAGGTGAGTCGACCGCCATGCCTCAGATTGTAATGCTTATGGTTTCTATAGCAATGCTATCTACCATTGCAACATCTTTGGTACCCAACATTCCTCCAACAATAGCTCTTCCAGTAACAGTAACAACAGGTACTTCTGAAGCAGCATCAACTTCAACAAAGCAAACAAAGGACTTAATCAGTCCATGGAGGAAATGAAAATCCAAGCAACTAAGATATAGAAATTAGAAGAAATGGTTACTAGCTTGGAGCATAATTACGAGATATCACAGATTAACTACATTGAAGAAGAAAGAAAGAACAGAAGGATGATTGATAAAATAAAAACATTAGAGAAGGACTTAACATTTGAAAATCCCCTAAGAGATATCAGAGGGATTTTAGGGACCAATATCATTGATTCCATCAATGATATTTGGTCTTCTATTCAAATCATTTTTTAACAGATTGAGTTATTTAGACTAGATACTAAGGCCATACAAAAGACCAGGGAAGAATTGGGAAACAAGCCTGAAGAGGCAACTCAATTGATCAACTTTTTGAATAGCAAAAGCAGGGAACAACTGGAACAATGGGAGATCGAGGATCAAACTAGTACTATCCTTGAAGTGAAGAAAGTCCTTACTAAAAAGAACTTGATGTTGAACCTGGAAAGAATATGTCAAAGTATTCAAGCGGACATATATGATTTCATGGAAAAATTTGACATTCTAAGGAATAAAGGACTTCCAAACCCACTAGTCATAAATGATAAGTTGATGACTTAAGTAGACTACATTGATAAACTACACCAGCAAACCAAAATTCAAGCCAACTCTTCCACAGTAAAAGCACTACCAACTAGAAAAGTGTTGTATGATGGTTTAGAAATCTCTTCTATATTGAGCATGAAGTAAAATACTTGTTCACAGCCCAACCCAATTTTGTAAAGCACATTGAGGCTTGTTAGCACCTAAATCTGCCTTAGGCTGAAGGAAGGCAAAATTCAGGGTAACCACAAACCACGCTCAGTCTGGTAGCTAGCCCTACCAGAACAGGAGAGGGCTCTCTCTGTGTCACGCTCAGTGAATAAATAAACGATATGGTATGAGGTGACTTACAGTGAATATTGATTTTAGGCTAGGTAAATAAATATGGAAACAAGAAACATTTTTTTATAAATGACTGAGTTTCTAGGATATATGGGACCAACGAACAGTATGAGTAGAGAATTTAACACAAAGGCACAAATTACTTCGTGAGGCAAGACAGGCAGAAAGTCTAGCAATTAAATTTGAAATAATGCGGAATGGAAAGATTGTTTAGGAGGGTGAAAAGGGCATAACACATGAATCCTTTTCAACAGAAGAAGAGAACATAACGTGAAACTTTCCCATAGGCAAAGCAATAAACAATGAATATCTACCTTATCTTGACTTAGAAAATTTCACTGGAATGAATATGAATGAACTGTGAAACATAACGAAATACATATGAAACATAAAGAGAACGACATTTGCTACACTCACACCACATGAATCTCATGAACAAAGCCGCTGCCTTTCATTAATTCTCTGTCAAAATATACAATGAAGAACTGAGTTTCTCTCCCACAGTCTCCCAAAAATTACAACCAACCCTTTGCAAATGGTTTTACATGCAATAAATAGACTTTTCCATTGGGAAATGGAACGACCCATAGTTGGGGAGTTTTTCAAATCATTACAAGCTGGATATGGAAAGCCAACCATTAGTGACAGGTGCAGCGTTACAAAAATGACAAATTGCTTGGGTGACTGCTTGCCTTCCTTTGCCACTTGGATAAGAGCCAACCTTTAGTGAAAATACTTTTTAAACTTTGCCTTAGGTGCCGGAAAAAATGTAGTATAAATGAGTGGGCCCACTTGGAGAAAGTCGTGAATCGAAATGTCGCAGAGCAGAAGTGATTTTGGCCTTTGGGTCTCTGTGCGCCGCGCCCAAAACTATATGCGTCGTGCCACTTTGGAGGTGATTTTGAGGTACATGCTGGAGTCCGAATTGTGCCCAAGTGTGCTTGTTATAAATCCTTGCCTGTCTACTTTCCAACCCAAGTGGAATTTCTAAATTTTGTGCTCATTTTCCCCTCCAAAACTTCAATCTCCCAATACTGCTTCCCGTGTGTCAAAATAGGGGCAGAGAGCTCATTTTTTGAGTGTTTTTGACCTCCTGGGGACTCAAAACTTGCCCAAACTTCTTGGCCATGCACCAAAAGTCATGATTTTTCAAGTTGAATCCAAAAATGCAAACCTTTCTTGATTTGGAGCTCCCAATCATAAGTGTTGCGGCAGTGGCGTGGCGCAGAGGGGGAAAAACCCTGTTTTGTGCACAAAAATTTGTCAAATGACCAAAATTGCCCCAAATATTTTGGAATTTGGGCTGGAGATCCTTTATGAAGTGCTACGCTGGGCCATAGAGGATTCAGCCAAGATTCGGAGCCGATATTGCTCTTTTTGCCTCTTTTGTCTTTTTGTCGCTTTCCTCAATTTCGCCTTCAAACTCCTTATCCGAGCCTTTGAACTCATGTTCCGTGCCCTGTAGTGATAAACCATCCACCTCAATAATTTTGTATCCTTGTCAGCCTTCTCTAGCAGTCTCTCAAGGTGGATGTTGATCTACTCGAGCCAAGACTCTCAGTCATTGTTAATCTCTTGCTCTAATGGAGTGAGCTAAATCCTCCTATGTTGGGCAGCTTGGCGATTCTCGCAGATGTTTTGCAGCTCCATGATCTCATGCTGGTCTTCGAGCTTTTTGTTCCTCTTCTCCAAATACCTGATAATCCACTTAGCCCTCTCTAAATTGAGAGACAAGGCTCGGATCTCCATTTGCTGCTCTTGGATGGTCCTCCTAAGTTTGGCACTCTCCACATCTGTATCATCATCATGACTGAGGATGAAGTTAGCCTCTTGTTCACCTGATGGCCCCTCGTCGTGCATGGGCTTCTTGCCCCTGTCCTGAACCTGTGTTGCCGATGTCGGAAGCGAGGCCCCTTCCACCCCGGGTGGATATAACACTCGCTTTGCAGCTGCAAACAAATGTATAATGCCTCTCTGATAGCTGATGAATATTGGTATAGTAGTGGTCTCATGGCGCTCATACTGATGAGAAGGACCACCTATCTCATGTTCAACCTCTGATAATACCTGTGAAGTGCTGAAGAGGTCACGGGAGATGAAATCATCCCAAGTAATGCCCTGCAATCCCAGCTGATGACCACCAAAATCTTAATAAGAAGCAAAAGTGATAAACACTGTTAAGTTTGCTGCTGAGGGGTTTTTGTGCTGCATGAAGGTGTTCATCCTCTCTATGTTCCTGCAAATGAAATATGGGATGTTCATCATCCATACCCTGGTAAAGTGCATAGCAACCTGATGTGATAGGCATATAAACAAGAGAACCTCCCCTCATAGCTGAAATATTTCATGATCAACTTCATGAGTGGAGCATATTCATATTTCAAATATCAGAATGGAAAGACTCTTTTGAGCTGCCTCAAGAAACTAGCCTTAATGTATGGCTCATAATGTTGCCGATCAACCTTCTATTTCTTGTGCCATGGTTCTCCAACGTTCGGTATGCCAATTGCTAATGAGACAGTTTCAGGTGTCAGTGTGAAGGTGACCCTGGACAAGATAGCATGATCCCCATGCAAGTGAAGCACAAAAAGACGGGCCAACTCATGATGAACTCGAACACTAGCCACCTTTTGAAAAAGCTCAAAACATGACAGATGCTGGAAACATGACATAGCGAGAAGGCAGGCCTGCAATTCTATAAGGGTGGTTGGTTCATCCCTAACATGTTTGCCACTTTTATGATGTCTCCGGGGAGCCTGTTCTTCCAAGGATGAATCTCTTTGGGTTTCCATTTCATACTCCGATGAATGCTCAGATGCCATGACTATTGTATATGGACTGTGCTTGGACTACCCTTTGATGATGTATGAAACTATGTGTTTGTTATGAACTCTGTCAATTGGAAGGGATTCAAAGGGATTTGTTGCAAATTTGGAACAAAACCAGGCCTTTGTGGGTGTGCGCTGCGCCCCTCTGCCTGTGCATTGCGTTCTTTGTGTGCGCCACGCTCGTGTTAATTTAACACTGCGTGGTAGCACCCAGTGCGCCGTGCTCCCTCTGTGCACCGTGCCTCTCTTTCTGTGCGCCGCGCCTTGTGAAAACACCTCCAACCTCACTCAAAACGCGTGCTTGCTCTCTTAATCACCTTGAAATGATTTCTCTCTATCCTTGGTATGCAAAATGACATTGTTCCTTGTGGAAACTCTATATAAAGGCATTTGGATTCATGGGTTTGATTTTTGTTTCTTCAAAACCCACTTTGCTAATGTTTTGTTTTGGCACTTTTTCCCTGATTTAATGCAACTCTGTATTTCACTTTCCCTTTGAATTTTTAGCTAAAATGATGAAATTTTTGGCACTTTTTTGCAGGGGTTGTTGACATGGCATTTGGCCAAGGAAACCATGACTACGCCTGAAGAGATCAACCGGAATTTTTTTTGAAAATTATCACAAATGACACACTATTTGAATTTTCTTCAAAACTGAGTTTTGAAGAACAGTTGTAATCTATCAACATGACGATGAAAATCTTTAAATCATAACTTTGTAAGGGTCTCCCTCTAGCCTACATTGCTTTATTGGACATGTTTGAAGACCAATTTATCTGACCCCTAGACCTAATGACTGAAAATGACTCTTGTCCATTAAAAGATCGAACATTGACTGTCATGGACTTTAGTGAACATTGATGAAAAGACCTAAGCCAGTAGGTGCCAGACATGAGGGGAAATGACTAACAAGACCCTTCCATCAGATTATGGCATGCCTCTAGTAGAATGTAGCTGAGTGAATGGAGCGAGACACCTAAAAATGAGATGCAGAAAGAGTTTTGATCTCTGACGAAGGACTGACAAGACCGACCCTAACATTGGCTCCAATGGGGGATGGTAGCTCCAGCTCCTTGGAGATGCCAAGAACTGCAGATCTTTGGGTGAGCAGACAGTGCCTTCGTCCATTAGGCTATGGAGTCATTGTTTTGACAAACAACACAAGACTTTGACACATTTATTGACTGGAACTTGACTTAAACCAACATTAACTATGAAACCAACATGACTGAAAAAACTAACTCAATGCAAAAGGAAATGACTCATAATTGACTTAACTAAAAAAAGAACTGAAAAAACTTATTCAATGGCAGTAGTCCATCAAGATTTGAGGGTTTCAAATTATGATGACAGCCGCCTTCATACTAATGCAATATGTACAATCATGTGTAATGTGTCTTCCAATGTAACCAATCAAGCATATGCCTTTTTGATTGATTCTCTTGATCAGATCTCCTGGTCAACAACAGATACTGGTAACTGGGCATCCAAAAACATAGTTGACCATGATATCCTTCATCACTGAATACTGCAATAATCACCTTCACTGCTGAATGCAACAGATTTGCCATTGGATCATGAAAAACATGAATATTTACCTCCTGTTGAGGAAACAAGATGTCTTTTTCTTTTGATTCTGATCTTCCTTCATAATGTACTTCAGAAAAAGTATGGTCCTCGTCTTCTTCAAAAAACATTTCAAAACATGAGACATATGAGGAAGAATCTGAAAGGGAATCCTGAATGGTCTGGTCTGCTGAAGTCTGGATATATTGTAGATCATCTTCATATGATATGACAGCCAAATTGTCTTTGCATTCATCAATCATGAGAAAAGAAACTTCAAATGATTCTTGAAACCTAACAATAACATTTCTATCATCTACCATAAATTCATCCAGAGGAACTTTTTCACTTGCTTGAGCAAATATCTCATCTTGGTGTTCAAGAGCTGACTAAATTACCTCTTCATGAAGACTGTGTTCTGATGACATGAGAACATTTGGATCCAAAACTCTGTCTTCTTCATCCCGGATGATTTCAACAGTAGAGTTCTCTTTCATGGGACTTAGTACAAGGTTTTCTTGGTCATCACAATCTGAATCTACATCTGAAATGGCTGTCTTAACATTATCACATTCTGAATTTAAAACTTGATTTCTCTGCTTGTTGTCTTATTCTATGGACAAATCTGAAACGACACATTTTCTTTCATGACTTTCAGCCACATGGAACTCTTCAACCTGCTGATCTATTTCATGTAATTCATGTTGATTGTCAAGATGCAAAATTCATTCATTTTCCACCGTACAAAGATCTTGATTCTGCTACAAAGTTTCTTGAGCATCTTGATGGGACTCCTCTAGTTTCTCTTCATGTTGCTGAAATGTATTCTCGTACAAGGCTTCCATGATCTCATCATCCATAAAATTATTATCCTCATAGTATTTTTCAAGGCTTTCAATAAAAGTAGAAGCATGTTTGCAACAGTTATGAACTAGATTTAATGATGGATAAGAGTCTTTATATCTTTCAATGAACAGGGCATGAAAATCCTTTAGACAGTAAATACAAGCAACAGACAAATTTTCATACCAAGATTGGGCTTCACCTTCCAGAGTGGCCAGGAATATCTTCATCAGGCAATCTTCAGGAAAATCAACTTTCAACTTGCGAATATGCATGTGAAATCTAACTAGATGTAAAGCAGCATCCTTCCTACCATCATCCTTAAATGTAGGCAAATTCCTTGACCAATCTACTTTCGGAATCTTATTTGGAAAGCCTGGAATGTCATCTCGGCTCACGGGAGCGTATCTTCCTGCAATTTGCTCCATTTTAAAAAATCTCAAAGCTACTGATCCCTCTGCAGTGGAGTCACCATGAAGCACCGGTTGCTGGATTCTTCAGTGAAAGGAGTCACCAGGTGAATGATTTCAGCTGTCTTCTTATGTCTGATCGTTGTTCACCATCAACCATCAGATCTGAGATTGATAGATGTACTGGGGCAAAACAATCTTCAAGCAAACCATTTTCTCCCCAGTGGAGTCGCCAGTATGTTAGCACCTAAATCTACCTTAGGCTGAAGGAAGGCAAAATTCAGGGTAACCACAAACCATGCTCAGTCTGGTAGCTAGCCCTACCAGAACAGGAGAGGGCTCTCTCCATGTCACACTCAGTGAATAAATAAACGATATGGTCTAAGGTGACTTACAGTAAATATTGATTTTAGGCTAGGTAAATAAATATGGAAACAAGAAACAATTTTTTATAAATGACTGAGTTTTTGGGATATATGGGACCAACGAACAGTATGAGCAGAGAATTTAACACAAAGGCACAGATTACTTCGTGAGGCAAGACAGGAAGAAAGTCTAGCAATTAAATTTGAAATAATGTGGAATGGAAAGATTGTTTAGGAGGTTGGAAAGGGCAAAAACACATGAATCCTTTTCAACAGAAGAAGAACACATAACGTGAAACTTTCCCACAGGCAGCGCAATAAACATGAATTCTACCTTATCTTACTTAGAAAATTTCACTGGAAATGAATATGAATGAATTGTGAAACATAACGAAATGCATATAAACATAAAGAGAACACATTTTCTACACTCACACCACATGAATCTCATGAACCAAAGCTGCTGCCTTTCATTAATTCTCTGTCAAAATATACAATGAAGAACTGAGTTTCTCTCCCACAGTCTCCCAGAAATTACAACCAACCCTTTGCAAATGGTTTTACATGCAATAAATAGACTTTTCCGTTGGGAAATGGAACGACCCACAGTTGGGGAGTTTTTAAAATCATTAGAAACTAGAAATGGAAAGCCAACCATTAGTGACATGTGCAGCGTTACAAAAATGACAAATTGCTTGGGTGACTGCTCGCCTTCCTTTGCCACTTGGATAAGAGCCAAACTTTAGTGAAAATACTTTTTAAACTTTGCGTTAGGTACTGGAAAAAATGTAGTGTAAATGAGCATGCCCACTTGGAGAAAGTCGCAAATCGAAATGTCGCGGAGCGGAAGTAATTTTGGCCTTTCGGTCTCTGTGCGCCGTGCCTAAAACTATATGTGCCACGCCACTTTGGAGGTGATTGTGAGGTACCTTATGGAGTCCAAATTGTGCCCAAGTGTGCTTGTTAGAAATCCTTGCCTGTCTACTTTCCAACCCAAGTAGAATTTCTAAATTTGGTGCTCATTTGCCCCTCCAAAACTTCAATCTCCCAAGACTGCTTCCTGTGTGTCAAAATAGGGGCAGAGAGGTCATTTTTTGAGTGTTTTTTACCTCCTGGGGACTCAAAACTTGCCCAAACTTCTTGGCCATGCACCAAAAGTCATGATTTTTCATGCTGAATCCAAAAATGCAAACCTTTCTTGATTTGGAGCTCCCAATCATAAGCGCTGCGCCAGTGGCGCTGCGCACAAGGAGAAAAACTCTGTTTTGTGCACAAAAATTTGTCAAATGACCAAAATTGCCCCAAATTTGTGAAATTTGGGCTAGATATCCTCTATGAAGTGTTATGCTAGGCCACAGAGGATTCAGCCAAGATTCGGAGCCGATATTGCTCTTTTTGTCGCTTTCCTCAATTTCGCCTTCAAACTCCTTATCCGAGCCTTTGAACTCATGTTTCGTGCCCTGTAGTGATAAACCATCCACCTCAATAATGTTGTGTCCTTGTCGGCCTTCTCTAGCAGTCTCTCAAGGTGGATGTTGATCCGCTCGAGCCAAGACTCTCGGTCATTGTTAATCTCTTGCTCTAATGGAGTGAGCTCATTCCTCTATGTTGGGCGCTTGGCGATCTCGCGGAGTTTTGCAAGCTCCATGATCTCATGCTGGTCTTCAAGCTATTTGTTCCTCTACTCCAAATACCTGATAATCCACTTAGCCCTCTCCAAATTGAGAGGCAAGGCTTGGATCTCCGTTTGCTGCTCCTAGATGGTCCTCCTAAGTTTGGCACTCTCCACATCTATATCATCATCATGAATGAGGATGAAGTCAGCCTCTTGTTCACCTGATGGCCCCTCGTCATGCATGGGCCTCTTGCCCCTGTCCTGTACCTGTGTTGTCGATGTTAGAAGCGAGGCCCCTTCCACCCTGGGTGGAGATAACACTCGCTTTGCAGCTGCAAACAAATGTCTACTGCCTCT
>APFE031582745.1:0-12084 GCA_000404065.3 Pinus taeda
TGTTAATGAAAATTAGCATAACACATATTTAAAAATAAACATATTTTGACATTTTAAAATAGAATATTTCAAGCAAATGAACATGAATCAATCACTATATTATTCTATAAGAAAATATTAACTCAATGAAACATTTTCATGAATAAATTGATGTATTAATGTTAAGTCTCCTTGTTTGTTTGGGAAAATCCCATAGGTTGAGTTAAGGAAATATGGAAAATATGATTTAACCAATATGAGAACCTTTAGGTAACCTATTAGATCCATGCACATGCCTGTATCTAAACTACTCAACTTGTTGTAAGTCTTCTTATGTGTTAGCACTTGTCGAGTCTAGTAGAGAAGGGAAAAGGGGAAAATTTTAAGCGAGCAAATCAATATCAAAGGTCCTAAAAAAACTTCTTTTAAGGGGAAACATATTCTTCTCTCAATAAGTCACGATCCCTCATCTGGTCATTGAAAAAATAAGTGCCAATGCACAATCTATTAAGCTTCTAGTGTAGGGAGGTGAAGCTAGTGACTTCACCATGGTATTATCCAGGCTTGCTGGTAGCGAAGAAACTTTTGTGCTATTGAAGTGAATCCATCAGGGTACTATCTAGGCCTGCTGGCAGCAGAGCAACATAAAACATGAAAAATCATCTTATGAAAATCATAATTTGTCGTGCACATTACCCTTCCTTATATTGAAATAATTGTGATATGGTGTATGTTTTATCTATCTTCCAACCAAGCTAAGAAAATTGAGATGCTATGTGTAAAACTGGGTCGAAGAGGGGAGGACGAGAAAATCAATACTTCCTGAAGATTTGGCCCTTAACTGAAAGCTATTTCTTGACAAAGAAGTTGAACTTCACCAAGTGAGACCACAAGTGTTGTCGTTGCTACAAGACCATCCAAAATTTCACTACATTTCAATTTTGGAGCCTATTATTACTATTGAATCTAGAATCGTTTTGATCAACAAATGTCGTTTATGTTATTTTGTCTGTTTATTAAAATAATAGCACATTAGTAAATGTTTTTAGTAAGAACTTAAATAAAAGCTACAAAACGTTTTTAAAATTGTTATAAATTGCTTAGTGTTTAGAGTTTAGAATTTAGGGTTTGTGGTTTAGGGTTTAGAATTTAGGGTTGAGGATTTAGGGTTTGTGGTTTAGGGTTTAGGGTTAAGCATTTGCAGTTTAAGCTTCAGGGACTATGCTTTAGGGTTTAGGGTTTATAACACTTTATAAAATGCTTAGGGCTTATGGTCTTCCCTTATTATAGATATTGGTAAAATTCTTAGTGTTTATGGCTTAGGGATTAAGGTTTGGAGTTTAGGGTTTAGGATTTAGGGTTTATAGCATTTTAGTAAATTCTTTTAATAAGAACTTAAATAAAAGTTACAAATAGTTTTTAAAATGTTATAAAATTCTTAGGCTTTAGAGTTTAAGGTTTAGGTTTTATAACAATTTAGTAAATGTTTTTAATATACATTTAAATAAAAGTTACAAAACACTCTTTAAAATGTTATAAATTAATAAGGGTTTAGGTTTTAGGGTTTAGGTTTAACGGATTAAGGTTTAAAATTTATAACACTTCAGTAAATTCTATTAATAAACATGTAAAAAAAATTACATAGGGTTTAGGTTTTAGGGTATAAGGTATAGGGTTTAGGGTTTAGGGTTTAGGATGGGACCCAGCCCACAATCCAACATATAACTTGACACAAGTTTGTCCATCGCTATTGATGAATTTGGATTTGGTTGATGATTTGGCTTTTGATTAATGGTATGATCAATGGATATTTATGTTGGTGGTTGCAATAATTTAATAAGGATCATAAATATGAAACTCACCTATCCTCCTGCCTCTGTCCTCATTTCCAGCATGATGATTATGAAAAACCCTTTGCCATTTTGGTCATTTTCAACATTTCTTTCTGCTATGAGAGCTCTGCAAGGGTTTCTTTGGAGATGCTCTGTTTTGGTTTTGTTTACGAATGAGTGTGGTCCGTGAGCTTGCATGTGTTGTTGGCAGCTGCATTCCTTGCTGTATGGTCCTGTTATGCATTCTGGAGGTTAGTTTGCTCGTTTTCCTCTGCACAATGAGTTATTTCATCTCCTCGTACCTGGAATCAATTTTTGGTTTGGTTTGTCGGACTTTCAACCGTTCCCTTCTGTTGTTGGTTATTTTTGTTACTGCTTTGCTGCTAAAATCATTTTACTATTGTTCCCATGTGCATAGGTTATAGGCACAATGGTTCACTTGGCTATGTCTTTCAGGTATTTTTGTCTTTCCTTGATTTATCTCTGCCTTCTCCTAGTTTAAAAACTAACGGTGTCTCCTCCTTTTGTCTCAGGTCATTTCCTGTGTTCTGTGGCTCTATAGGATGAGGGTTCTTGTTCAATCGCACTCCCAGGTGAGATTATGTGCTTCCCTTACTTGTATTGTGTCTCTGTTCATTCATTGTTATGCGTGTTGTGCTTGACACTCGCTTGTTCTGCTTTCACAAGTCAAGAATTTGACCTCGGGCGTGGATGGTTTCAATGCCTCGGTTTGTAAACCCTTCGACGCCTTTCTGGTAGGATCTGTCAGCACAGTTTCATTGGATTGTAGTTAGGGTTTGTAGTTTTCTAGTGGCCACGCCTCGGCATTCATTTGCTATATCTTGTTTGAGTCATTACACAACCTGGGCACTTCTCTGTTTACAATTCTGGTTTGTAATTTGTGTGGGTTGAACTTATTGTTTAGGCTCGAGGGTTTCACGATGACAAACCCTTGACTAGGGTCTGCCCTGTCTCGCAGTCACTGTTTATTCTATTTGTTTTGACAATGTAATGCTGGACTCTTATATAATAACAATTATATGTTTTCTTTATCTCTATTCCATTTGGAAAAGAAAAAGAAATGGTATATAGCAGGTTGTAATGAATTACCTATGTTTGGGTTGTCCAATCGATCCTCAGATTCGTTTTTCTTCATTCAATTGTTTCGCTGTGTGGACATTCTCCTGGCCGTGAGATTGTTTACTTGTTTCTCTATTCTGGTCTTGCGAACATGCATGCAATTGATAGTGCTTTGTTTCTTAAGGGAGGAAAAACATAAATTTGTAGGCCTGCACTTTGTTATTTCTAAATCCATTAAACAATAGAGAAAATATAGCTGCACAATATGTAGACAATAGTATAGATGGATGAAAGATAAATGTGTGCTCTGTCTCTTTTTATTATTTGTATCCAAAAATGCTGAACCTTTTCAATGATTTTCATTGTTACAGTTATATGCTTTGTCTACAGTTAATGGAACTGTGTTGTTACTTTTAGTTGTAGACCTTATAGTTACATAACTATTAAGTATTTGGTTCTACCTATATGGCAAGATTCTACGTTAGACACATTTGTATTTTTCCTTTTAGAATGACAAGACAATTATTAATCTGTTGTTAATTAAAGACAACAAATAAATGACCCTAACCGACCAAACTACCCTTGATTAATACTGAAATTTAAAAATAAGACAAAATCCTACACCCTACTTTGACAAACTGAACATGAAGAAAACAAATATGCTAATTCGAAATTCCACCCTAGCAGAGACCAACACCTGGTCATGGTGCCTTAGCTGGATTCTCCCGCATCAGGCTCCCAGGGCAAAAAGAAATCATGACTCTGGTCCATGAGCTTCTCGACTAAAGAACCTGTCTACTCAATTTGTCTGGCATCAAGCCACGAACTGTCCTCAATAGGACAGGTCTTCCACTTGACCAGGTATTGTTGATACTTCTTCTGCTGAGTTCGTTTGGCCACCTGAGTGTCAAGGATGCTCTCGATCTCGGGAGGCTGAAAGTAGGGCATCTATCTCAGCCAATTAAGTTTGTGAAAAAATAAGCATAATAGTTGAATTGGGCTTGACACACCAACATTAAGGCCCCAAGTGATCTACAAAATATATGCCTTTATCATATTATCTAATGGGAGAATTATGAGTACTCATCAATATCGTTTTATAAAATCTGAGAAATATACAATTAAGTTTGTGAAAGAATAAGCATAATAGCTGAAATGTGCTTGACACACCAACATTAAGGCCGCAAGTGATGTACAAAATCTATGCCATTATGATATTATCTAATGGGAGAATTATCAGTATTCATCAATATCATTGCCATAGAGTAACTCCCATAAAATGCTCTTTCGATCAATGTCAATAGTCAAAATATCATCTACATAATACTCAACATTTTTTATATTCCCTTGTAATGGAATTTAATTTGAAGGAGCTACACTTGATTCACCTCTACCTTGACTGCGTTATGCCACTTTAAGTATATATAGGTTATAGTTAATGTGCTAAGTATTAAAGTTGATGTGTGTTGTGACTTTTTAGGAGTCACAATGTCTTCATCGTGACAGTGTACTAGGGGAATAATTTCTAGAATTCATTGTGTTAAAGATAATCGTGCACCATGGTTTACCTAATTTTAGGGTTTGTATGTTAAGGATTAAAATGTAATCATTGCCATTTTCTGTTAATGGCAATAGTTGTTAGAGGTGGCATTGTGGAATATTTGGTTTACCTTATTTAGAGATTGTATGCTAAGGATTATAAAGTAATCAATATCATTTTCTCTTAATGCTAATAGTGGTTAGAGGTGGAATTGTGGAAGAGTTTGTAATTCTCTAAGATTACTCGTGGTGATTGTAAAATAGGGGTTATATGCGTTATGGGACATCTTAGTTTCTTTGGCATTCATAATGCCTTTTGGTTAAGGGACACATATTGTATTAAAAAATTAGTGGATGTTAATATATAGCGCAATAAATATGAATATCTAATACTAACTTTATTATAATTAGAGAATTCAAAAATATATATATATATTAATATATTTATTTTAAAATGAAAATATTATTGGGAAGCTCAGTGGATGCTTCCATATTATTTCCCTCATTGTTGTAATCATACAACTAATGGACCTTACAAAAATAAGCCCTCAAAGATTTAGTAACTAGGGCTAAGGTTTTGCAACACTCTCAAAAATATTGAAAAAATTAAGTTATCCATAAATTTCAGATAAATAATTTATTTGTATAATGTATAATGTATCATTCGTTAACTTTGTGCATTTTCATGCAAGCAATTCACATTTTTTTTTAATTTCATCAATAACTTTCTAAGGTTTCGTTAATAATTTTTGTAAGATTTTTTTGTTTTTAAATTTAACTGTTTTTTTATGATATTGGAGAATGGAGTTAGGGATCTGCTCTCTAAATTTAGCTGTTAACTTTTTGTATTTTAATAATTTAATAAATTTAAGTAATACTTTTCAAATTCAACAATTGGAGTTTGCTTAAATGTGACAGAAATATTCAAGAATGCAAATTATTTTCTTGTTTCTAAATATAGTCATTATCGTTTTGCTTTTCTGAACTTTCAAGACTATAATTAATATTTTCTAAATTTAACCATTAGAACTAATAGCTATTATGTTTTTACTTTTAACTTTCACAAATGTGATACAATTGCAGAATAAAAAATTAATTTTTAAACTAAAATATCTGCAACTATATTTAGAAAATTTTTACAGTTGGTATCTCATACAAGAATTTACAAAATATTCCACAGCAAACTCATGAAGCAAACACATTATGTGAACATTACATGAGCTAGCCATAAATAATAAAAAGCGATTTGAAACATTATTTAGTATTTATTGATTATCCTCCTTTCAAAACCGTGCGCACTGGTTCTCAATATTAGAAAAAACCAACGCGGTTTTTAAATTTGAAATATACCCCATCTTCTAAAGAGACTAATTTATGGAGAGTAGTGGGTACCTGTAATTTGTTACGATCTCTGACAATAAAGCGGCATATTCCACTCGAACAATGGCTGCTGCGTTCGTTTTATGTCTAAGTTCGTTATATTCTCTGACAAAAGCAATGTTTGTCAGCGTATTATACTCCGGTATTTACGGGCGCGTGTTAGAACATAACCATGAAGCGGCATATTCCACTCGAACAATGGCTGCTGCGTTTCTTTTATGTCAAGTTTCTTAAATTCTCTGACAAAAGCACCATTTATCAGCGTATTACACTCCGGTATTTACGGGCGCGTGTTCTAACCTAACCATGATGGTGAAATTTGTCATATTTTCATAACACTGGGCAACGTATAACGCTCGGCGTCAATAAAACGTTCAAAAGGGCATGGGAATATACTCATCAGCCCGGCGAATATACTCGTCGAAGGAAGTAACCAAATTATTATCATTTTTCAGTATTTTTCTGCTCATCTATCTACATTTAGATTGGCAAGCCTGTGTGTTTAGATGTGTTGTTGGTTTCAGTCTTCTATATTCAGATTGGCAAGTCTGTGTGCTTAGATGTGTGGTTTGTTTCAGTGTGAGTCAGTGAGTAACTCTGTTGTTTGAGTATGTCGATTTGTCTGTGACCGTGAAGCCGTGTTTATGTGTGTGATTGTATGCATGCCATGTTTATGCGTGTGATTGTATGCATGGATTGTATTGAATTCTGTTTATATGGTATGATGTTAACCTTTGTCATGTCATCGAATTTAATTGAAAATGTTAGAGCTTTAACAACGTGTTCGTTATAGATTTAATTACGTATTCATTTATTGCTAACCTGTTCATGTCATTTTATGTTGCAGGAGGATGGCAATGTTAATTCACGAGACTTCAATATAATGCAAACCCTTCAACATCTTTTTCCAGACGAATTCGAGCTACAAGTATGTAATACCTCCCACTCCCATTCTCATTCAAATTCAATAAATATTTTATGAATAATAATTTACGGAAACATTTTTAATAATTCAACTACTTTGTAATTTAATTTAATATATCATATTTCCCCTAAACGCTTCACCAGTATGTTTAATTAGTTTTTAAGTTTATGGTATGTTCAATTATACTGTGATCCGCTCCTTTAACCGATACGCCTGCAATCTTTATCCACAAGAACTTCAAAAAAAGCGTGTCAGGCGTTTTTGTTATAGACGTTGTGGTAGAGTGTGATCCGCTTAACGTTTAAGGATTACATCTTTTTTGATATAAAGGAGCCGTGGCCTGGAATCTTTATGTCGTTTTGAAATAGATAATGATTGTGCTGTGCATATATATGGGTAAGTTCAAGCGAATAGATCGAAGTTTTTTTTTGACATCTTCCTCTTTTATCTGTCATCTGTATTTGCTCTTCTGAAACTCCAGAGAAAACACTTCCTCTTCTATCTATCACCTGTGTTCAATCGTGTGGTCTATCCTCACATACTCGCCTTCCTCTTTCTGTTTCTCTTCCTTTTCACATCACAGCCTTTAGTTGTTTGGGAAAAGCTGATGGGTACTTGGAGTACCACCTCCATCTTCTTAAACTAACATTTAACTCCCTCTGCAATGCCTCCTTCCTCGTTCTTTTTATCAACGGCGGAAGTTGAGCCCTTGAGGAAACTGAGATCTCGTTTTAGTCGTATGTATGTGCACAAGCTAGTCACGGAGATCGACCGGCGCACGACCAGGAAATCAAAGTTTGCTTACGATATTGATACTACTGTTTCCAGAAGCAATATTTCTGAGATACAGTTCTTCGAGGGTTGATCTGTACACGAGAATGAAAGATCTTCGAATTTCGAGCAGCTGTGGCGATTCCTATGAGATACAGGTGTACCATATGACACGCAAAGCACAGTGTCTTGATTCAGGGTTAACTGTTCATATAACGCTTCGTTGAGCACAAGTTAGGGTTCCGGCCAATTTCCACTCAAAAATTGAGCACAGATCACCACATCAGGGTTGATACTTTGACTGCAAAATTCGTCATCAACAACGGCCGCCGTGTGGCACTCAAATAAACCATGATTTGCTCAATTGCGTGTGCCTGTGGAATTTCAGCCAGCCAATTCGGGTACATACGCGGACGATTTCGATCTTGCAGCTCAGTGTGCCCTTTGGGAATTAAAAAAATCTGTATATCAGGAAAAGGTGCGTTCTCTGTTTATTTTCTGTACTGATTTAAATAATTATTTACCTCGCAGTTAGTCATATTTATGTGTAATGTATTGATTTCTTTTCCGCCATAGTAAACCATGATGGTTTATGTTTAATGGCAGAGATGGCTTAGAATTCGTCGAACTCACCGTGCGCTGCATTGAAACTCAGAGTGTGTATTTGTGCCGTATTTTCCTCCGGAAAAACCTCAAATATTTGCCAATATTCACAAGATCTTCGGAGCAAGCAACGTGGCTAAATTAATCAACGATTTGGAGCCCCATCAACGGGAGGACGCGGTGAATTCTCTGGCATATGAAGCCGAAGCTCGCTTGAAAGATCCCGTTTATCGGTGCGTTGGACCGATCTCCACGCCGCAGAGATAGGTGCAACAGCTACAGAAGGAACTGGCGGCTGCTCACGCGGATCTCCTTCAGTACACCTCTGCAGCGAAGCGTGTTCTTAATCCACATAGTCCAGGCTCGACGATGCCAGCTTATTCCATACTGACGTGATTCATGCGGCAGCTGGGGAACAACAACGGAAAAAATTAATGGAATTCCCTAATTCTAGAGAAGAGTTACACCTGAATAAAGATCAACTTCTAGAATTGGCCTTGGGAATCATGCCTATGCATTGTATTCTTCAGCCAGGCCTGCCAGAGACTGCCGTAGCGGAAACAGGCCAAAGAATTTTTTTGTACAGCCATGACAGGTATTTATTTTATATTCATATTTATGATTTCATAAATATTCTTTGGTTTTGACCAAGAAGATCGGAGAGAAGGGATGCATGTATGATATTTGATACCGCCATAACAGTTATTTATTTTATATTCACATTTATGATTTATGCTTTCTAAATTTTTATGTTTTGTTAGTGCTCCTTCCATTTCATGAATCTCTTTTTGCTCTCTTCGATCTCATTAATTTCCTCTTGCTCTCTTTGTGGTCAGCCTGCAATCCCATTAATTCCTCTTAATTTTAATTTATTTCTTTCTTTGTGCTTTGTTCTTGGTCCCAAAGACTTTCAATTTTCTTCGTATGTTTGGTTTGATGGCAATGTTATTCAAACCTCGGAAACATCGTTAGTTCTTTGTTATAAAACTTCACAATATCTAACTTTTTCCATCGCCTTGCTCTCATAATGTGTAAACCTTTCGATCTTTTTGCTTTGTTCTGTTTGAAAACAGCTTTAGTTCTTTGTCATAAAGCCTCATCACATTTAATAGTTTTTCTAAGTCAGTTTATAAAACATGAACTAATGTCCAAATGTCAATCTGTCAAAGTCTGTGAAGCTTCAAATCCATATCATTCCCTATTTCACACTAAGTTGTTTTTGAACTCTTTCAACATTGCATTTTCTTCTGAATTGATGAATCCTGCTACCACTTTTAGAAGCTTTTGGACTCTTCCACATATCTTGACTATTCTCTTTTTACTGCACTTATCAATAGGGTAGAATTATCCTTTTACTGCACTTACTTATTTATCTTCAACCTCAATTTACTTATTTTAAATTATTTGCTTACATTTAAGTATTTCAAATTTTTATATAAACAATTTTGTTAATTTTTTTTTAATATTTGATTTTCTTATTTTAAATATTTAATTTATTCAATAAATATTTATATTAAGTTATTAAATATATAACAAATAAAACTAATGTAATATACTTAAAGTTATTGTTCTATATCCTATGGTATTTGATTTATATCATTTATATTTATATGGTTATTAGTAAATGGGTTTTTCACTTAATTATTGTACTTAAATTGTTTAGTTATATTTATGCTTGTATAATTATTTATTGATTTGAAATTATATAGGAATATTTTTGTAATTGAATGTTTTGATTTATAATTTATTATTTATAATGTGAAAAGATATCTTTGTACTGTTTATTATATGTAATTATTTATTTTTTGGAAAATCGATGATATAAAAGAATTTATTCATGAGTAGATTTTTAGTTTTATTTTCTAAGATATGTGAAATGGATGTGTTTGTTTATTTAAATGTGAAAAAAGGCTTAATTTTTTTTAAAGTTACCCATAAATTGTATTTTTTTTATAATATGATATATTTGTTAGATGACATGACATTGATATTTATGTATAGACATTGTTTTCTATTTAAAATGATATGTATATGTTGGTGTATTTTATGTGTTTTTTTAAATGAAAGTAATTTTTGTTTATTTATGCGGTACGATGGTTGTTGTTTTGCTAATTAGATAATATGATTGCATTGAAAGATAATACGATGTTGACAATTTTGTGCATGTTTAATGTGTATATATTTTAGTATTATTTGTTTTATTGTTTGTTAGATGATATAATGATTGTGTTTCTTAGATAATATGCCTATAATTGATTTCTTACTGATAAGTTGTTTTCTTTCTGCTACATGATGTGGATTGTATTTGTTAAATGATATGATTATTATAATGATGATTATGCTTTTGTTTGTTAAATGACATGCTTTAGCTTGTTTGTTGATACGATGGTGATGTTGAGAGTGAGAGAGATAATGAGAGTGGGGCAGGGGAGAGAGTGAGAGAGCAAGGGGGTGGGAGAGTGGAAGAGGGGGCGGAGAAAGAGAGAGGGGGTAGATAGGGTGAGGGAAAGGCATGGGGAGAGAGTGTGAGAGAGAGATATAGAGGGGCAGAGGGAGTGAGAGGCGGAGAGAGGGAGAGGGAGAGCGAGATAGAGGGGATAAAATGGGAAGGCAAGAGACAAAGATAGAGAGGGATTAAAGGGGATGGCAGGAGACAAAGATAGAGATGGAGGGGAGGAGGGAGGAGTGGGAAGAGAGAGGTGAGGGAGGGGGGAGAGAGAGTTGCAGGAGAGAGGAGGATGGGGAGAGGGAGAGTGGGAGATATGGAGGGAGAGGGGTACAGAGAGATAGATGTGAGGGAGATGGGGAGAAGGAGCGGGAGAGGAACGAGAGAGGGAGAGAGGGGAAGAGGGGGAAGGAAAGGAGGATAGGGCAAGAGAAGGAAGGGGGGAGAGAGAGGGAGAGAGAGGGAGAGGGATAATAAAAGAGGGGGAGGGAGAGGGGGAGATGGAGGGACGGGGGGAGAGAGAGGGAGAGAGAGGTGTGGGAGAGAGAAGGATAGGGAGAGGAAGTAGGGGGGCGAGAGAGAGAGAGAGGTGGGAGAGAGGAGGATAGGGAGAGGGACACACACACACACACACACAGAGGTTTGGGAGAGAGGAGGATAGGGAGATGGAATGGGGAAGAGAGAGATATATATGTGGGGAGAGAGAGATATATATATGTGGGGGAGAGAGAGATATATATATGTGGGGGAGAGAGTAGGATAGGAGAGGGAGTGGGTTAGAGGGTTAGGGAGAGTGAAAGAGGAGGAGAGATAGGGTGGGGGGAGAGATGGGAGAGGGAGAGGGAGATGGAGCGAGAGTTGGGAGAGAGGGGTGTAGCGCGATGGGAAAAGGAGAGATTCAATGAGGAAGAAAGCGAGAAGGGGAGAGAGATTGGGATATGAGGATGGGGATGGGGAAGATATTGGGAGAGGGGGAGAGGGGGAGAGAGAGGGACATAGAGGTAGAGGGGGAGGAGGAGAGGGTGTGAGAGGGGGAGGGGGAGAGGGACGGGGGCGAAGATATTGGGACAGAGGATGGAGGGAGGAATGAGAGGGGCAGACAGCGAGAGAGAGACCATGGCAGAGGGAGAGAGAGAAGGAGGGACGACAGGGGAACGGAGAGAGGGAGATAGAGGAAAGAAGGGAGAGGGAGAAAGAAGAGAGGAAGATGTAGAGGGGCTGAGAGAGGTAGGGAATGAGATAGAGATAGGGGGAGAATGAGCGGGGTGGAGTGGGAAGTGGATAGTGAGGGACTGGGGGGATATGGGTAAGAGGGAGATATAGGTGTGGGGATAGAGGGGGAGAAGGAGAGGGAGAACCAGAGAGAGGGGCAAGGGGATAGGAAGAGAGAGGCAAATATAGGGAAACAAATAGAGAGAGAGAGGGATGGAGAGTGGGAGTGGGAGAGAGAGCTGGAGAGAGAAAGGGTGATAGAAAGAGAGTCGGAGATGAGTAGAGGGGGACAGAGAGAGGGGGACAGAGGGAGAGGG
>APFE031582753.1:0-11264 GCA_000404065.3 Pinus taeda
TTGATGGATCCATACTAACTACAAATAGTCATGGTGACAAATTTTAGTGTAACACTATCAGTCATAAATATTTCAAAATGCAGAATAAAAATCCTCAATAATCCTCAAATATTCTATTTTGACTCCTCCCACCTACAACACTAAATCCCTATTACAAAAGTGTTTTTAGAATTTGAGAATTGCATATGAGAGAAACTATTATTACATTCTAAAATAATAAAGGAATTCAAAATAAGAAAGTTTGTTGAAGAAGAAATATTTTTAATCAATTTTCATTGGCTCAAAATTCCATTCTTCTATTTTTGAAGCCTTCTCACTGATGGAGATTCTTTTCTCTTCATATCCTCAATTTTTTTCCTACAAAAATAAATTAGAACAAAATTAAAATGTAAGAATAAAATCACAATGCCAAATATGGAATTAAAAAAAATCTAATCAAATTCAATTAAATAAATAATTGAAAAGGAAATATGAGCTTTCTATTGATGCATGTAATGATTTAATAGGTGAATAATATCATTGAAGAATGTATTTTTATTCAGAAGAGGCTTGGGCAAATGGAAATGCATAAAATAAAACTCAGAAAACTTAGTTTTGTTAAAAATTTGGAGCTTGATTTTATGTTGGATTTTAGACCCAATAAATGATTGGATATGTTAATGAAACCTCCTCATAAATGTTCTCCATGATTTTATCTTTCCAATCACCCATCTTGGGCCTCATTTTTCCAAGTAAAACTCAGTCTATGAGCCTCCAAATTTAATGTTCCGAACTGCCAGAAAGTCTGGAAATTTTTGTTTGCTAGGACTAAACATAGAGAAATCTCAATGTAAAAAGAATTTTTTAGATTTAATTGATTAACAAATTACCTAATATATATTCAATGGTTTTTCATTTTTAAATGTTAATTTAATTAATAAAATATCACATATTACTAATTGATTATAAAATGAAAATAATTAAATTAAATTATTAATATTTAATTTATTAAAAAGTTAATTAATATACATTAGTTTTAATTTACAAAACTTTGTTTGAATGAATATTTGGTATGCCATATCGGACTCCATTTTTAAAATGGAGAATTCGACTCATGATATCGCATTGGGGGATCACATCGAGTAATTTTAAATGTGCATTATTAATGTTTAAAATTTTGCGAGAAGTTTGTGCAAGAAGCTTTTTGTGAGAATTTTTTTGCAAGAAAACAAATTTACGATATGTTTTTTTCGATAACACTATTTTGATAAAATTTTCTTATGATGGTGGTCTCAGGGACTATTATGTTAATGAATATGAGTGGGGCCCACGTGAATTATCAATCCTACAAATTGAACTATATCAACTTTGAATTTTTGAGATTTCAAGTTTGGTAATTTGTTTAAAAATAATAAATTGGATTAAATTACCAAGATCCCGAAATGCATTTTCATCGGTTGTATGATTTAGCTACATCATCTGTAGGATCATTTGTGATTAAATGAAAAATCAACAAAAGTTAATTAAAAGTCAATATTTACAATGAATGACTATAGAAATTAATTGGTTACAAAAATTGAAATTTTATACATTTATTTACAATTTTCATCCACGCAAAAAAATGATCAAACTTTGTTAAGTTATGGTAAGTTCTATGCTTATAACAATTTACTTATTTTCCTTATTATATTCCACAGATTAGAAATCACATGTACATATAGTAAAGTGCAGATAGAACATTAAATGATCGACAAAAAACAAGCCAAGACAAGAGACACAAGATGTGGTGGCTAGGCAGGGATAAACCCCACAGTGTGTGGGGAAACCCTTTGATCAAATATTTTTTATCTTAAATAATTTAGCATAGAGAAATAGTACAATAAATCTGATTTATATCAGTAGTGGCAAACCCTAGATCAACAACATCAACATTAGTGACTTCATCATCAAACTAGGGCAGATGACATCTCACAAACCAACCGTCAGATCGGGTTGATTCCACCACCAAAAGTTGCAGCTTTCAGAGGAGGTTTAGATGAAATTACAATGTAGTTTAGATGAGGAGATATTCTAGTCCATGTCGGTCAAACTTCACTTGTTCAGTTGCAGCTTCAATTTCATCAACTTCCTTCAAACTAGGGCAGACGATATCTTACAAACCGTCTGTCGGATTGACTTGATTCCACCACCAAAAGTTGTGGATTTCATGGGAGGTTTAGATGAACCCACAAAAAAATTTAGATTAGGAGATATTTTAGTCCACGCAGGTCAAACTTCACTTTTGCAGTTGCAGCATTAGTTTCAGCAGCCTCCTTCAAACTAGGGCAGTCGATATCTTGCAAACCTTCCATCGGATTGACTTGATTCCACCACCAAAATTTGTGGCTTTCAGAGGAGGTTCAGATCAACCTATAGTGTAGTTCAAATGAGGATATGTTCTAGTCCAAATAGGTCAAGCTTTAATTCTATAGTTGCAGCTTCAGTTTCAGCAGCTTTCGGCTTCACATGTGTCAGGGAGAGAACCTTTTCTTCGCAGTAGAGAAGAGACTCTTTTCTGCACAGTAGCGAGAGAGAGAGATGTGATGAGATGAGTGAGTCCAAATGAGGAAAATTCCTCCTATATTTATACATAACTTTCATGTTTTAATAGATGCAACTGTTTGGCTTTTGAGCCTACATGAGTTGTAGGTCGGCTTGATAATAATTCCATAATCAAAATAAATTCATATCTCCATGAATACTTATCGGAATTGGATGATATTTATGTCAATCCGACACCTCTCAACAAAAGGAATCCAATGAAAATATTATCAGCCATGAATAAGATGACCCACATGAAGTTTTTCCCTAGTTGCCAATTTTAACATTCCCTCTCAACTAGGGAGAACTTCATCTGCAATCTGTCTATCGATTGTTACTATTCATCCATCAAATGCACTGCCCTGTACAGCATGGACCTTGCCCTACTCTGCTCGGTTCTACCTATTCTACTTTGTCTTGTTCTGCCCTATACTGATCTCTACAACTCTGCTCTGTTATGCGTTCCTCTGCTTTGTTTTGTTCTGCTCTACTTCTGTCTGAATTATGAAGAACAAGAAATGATCGAGGATGTACCATATCGACTCAAAATCAGTCTTAGAGTATGTACCACTAGTCCCAGACCAGTCTCAACCAACTCGAAGTCAGCGTCATAGTAAGTACAGCTCCACTGGTCCCAGACCAGTATCATCCTCCACTGACTTTAAGTTAGTCTCAGAGTGCATATCACTAGTCCCAGACCAGTCTCAGCTAACCTGTAGTCAGCTTCATAGTAAGTACCACTCCTACCACTTGTCCCAGACCAGCATCATAGTCTCAGAGAGTGTACCACTAGTCCCAGACTAGTCTCAATTGACCCGAAGTTAGCGTCATAGTATGTACCACTCTCATTGGTCCCAGACCAGTGCTACACTAACACGAAGTCAGTCTCAGAGTATGTACCACTTATCCCAGACTAGTCTCAACTAACCTGAATTCAGTGTCATAGTATGGTACAACTCCCACCATTGGTCCTAGACCAATATAATTGATCCCAGATCAATGGAGGTCATCGTAGTGTAGGGAGTATGGTAGATACAATGAGGTGTCCATCGATACTACTATGGTCCCTAACTTCATTTCCCTACTCATTGATTAGATGAGAGGTACTTCCCATGAGTCTGAGACTGCATGGGTAGGATGCCTCAAGAGGAGAACTAATCAATCCTATCCTCATAGGAGAACACATCAACCCTACTACAATCGCCATGGAGAACACATCAATCCAGGCCACCATGGAGAACACATCAATCCTGCTATAGTTTCCATGAAGAACACATCAATCTAGGCCTCACAGGAGAACTAATCATCTTGTTACATAGGAGTGCGAATCATCCTATTCGACAAGAGACCAAGTCATCTTGTCCCACAAGAGAGTGAATCATCTTCTTCCAGTGCACACCACCAAGGGAGAGTGAGTCACCCTGTGGTCGTATGTTGCTCCAGTAAGAACCTCAAGCCCTCAGAGCTCCCAGAGCTCAATGTATGCAACATGCAGGACCCTTGTACAAGGGTTTCTTGATGTCTCCAAGTTGTTTGGGAAAATCACAAATTAGATCTTTCCTCGAGGCTTTGACAAGGCATATCAACTTGTACATCATCTTAATGTTACAGAGCCTCCTTGCTCATTGAATTACCATATCCCAGATGATGTCTATCTGCTAGAGCAATTGACGAATACATGATTCCTCAATAATCGAATCCCACCTCTGTTTGTTATAGAGAATCACAATGGTATATGTTCAAATAGCTCACCGAAGAGCTTCCCCAACTAAGTAGCTTCATATGAGTTCATACTCATAGATATGTATCCAGTCTCGGTGGTTCTTATGGCAACCGACTTTTGCTTCCTGCTCATCGATTCTATTGAAGTAGAATCTAAAGAGAAACAACACTAAAAGTGCTCTAGTGATCCTCCACACTACCCGCCTAATCAACATTTGAATAATCATGTAGTTTCATATTTTCGGTAATGTATTTCAATCCGTGAGAGATTGTGTCCTGAAGACATCTCAGAATATTCTTGGCACCAATCTAGTGAAGCTCAACCAAATATGAGCTTAGAATGCTAACTACAAAACATATGCTCGGACGGAGGTTCACCAAGAACATCAACGCGAATCAGTTTTTGAAACTCAGAGGCATTTCCCAAATCTGGTCCAGCGTCACTATCATATAACTTCTGAAAGTTAAGATCCCTGAGGTAGTCATAGGCTTGCTTTCCATCATACAAAATCTTTTCAGAATCTTGACCACATATTTTCCTTGAGATACGAAAATTTCTCTTAGCTTCTGCCACACTTCAAGACCTTGGTTCTTCATTTCAAATGCAGAAGCCAACTCCCTCTTACATTTGTGAATGAGAGGGTATGCACCTGTTAGAAAGAGGACATCCACGTATAGCACCAATCTGAGAGGTTTGTCATCTTCAACCATGAAGTAAAGGTTAGGATCGGCTTCACTCCTAGTGAATCCCAGCTTCATCAAGTAGCTATCAATCCTCTCATACCATGCTCAGGGCGCTTTCTTCAGCCCATAGAGAACCTTCTTCAACCTGCATACATGAGATTTTTGATCATAAATCTCAAATCCTTCGGGTTTCTCCATGTAGACCTCTTCTTTGATCAAACCATGCAAGAACATGGTCTTGACATCCATCTTATGTACGTTCCATCGTTGTGAAGCAACAAGGGCTATGATCAAGCGGATGGTCATGTATCTGGCAACAGGTGTAAATATCTCATCATAATCCATACCTTCCTTCTGGGAGAAACCACAAGAAAAAAAATGAGCCTTATACTTTTCCGTACTTCCATCTGCTGCATACTTTATCTTGTAAAGCCACTTGCAAGTAACAACTGTCTTGTACTGGGGTTTGGGAACTACTTCCTAGACATCATTCTCTATAATGGACTCATATTATTCGATCATAACATCCTTCCAGACTTAATGCTTGACAGCATCTGAGAATGATGAAGGCTCATTTTGTATGATTGTGCTCATGATGGTCAGGTATCCCTGATTCCTATTAGATTTATTACTTTCACGAAGGGTTCCTTGGGGTACAACATTTCCTTTAGCATCATCAAGTAGCCCCATAAACCATGAAGGCCTCTTCCTAGAAGAGGAAGGCTCATGTGGAGGAGGATCAATCGGATCCATGGGTTCTTCTACATCAAGCATCGATTCATCACCCTTTTCTTTCAATTCCCTAGGGTCACCTTCTTGAGAGCTCCTCAAAGTCGAAAGATTGTCCACCTTGCTGAGAGCCATATCTACGTCAAAGGTGACATCATGACTAATCACGACTTCCCTTTGATTGGCTACATAGATTCTATAGCCTTTAGTATTTTCACCATAGGCCACGAAAATTCCCTTCTTTCCAGACGCACCCAATTTATTTCTTCTTTCATTTGGCACATGAAAATATACAGGGCTTCCAAAAATTCTAAAATAAGAAACATCAGGTTTCTTACTAGTGAACTTTTCTTCAGGAGTTTCGGAACCCAATGCATGATGAGGGAATCGATTTTGTACATATACGATAGTGTTTGCAGCTTCAGCCCATAGAAACTTCGGGAGTCTTTGTTCATGTAGCATGGCCCAAACAACTTCCATAATCATTTGGTTCTTCCTTTCCACCACACCATTATGTTAAGGAGTATATGGTGTAGTAGTCTCCCTCTTGATGCTAGCATATTTACAAAAATCATGGAACTCATTAGATTCATATTCAGTCCCATTATCAGTTCTTAAGATCTTGATCTTCTTTTCAGCTTGATTCTCGATTATGTCTTTGAAGTGTCAAAACCAAGAGAACACTTCATCCTTCATTTTCAAGAAGTATATCCAGTATCTCTCGAGAATAGTCATCTGTAAAAGTAAGATAACATGAATATCCTCCAAAGGAGTTCACAGGGATGGTACCATATATGTCTGAGTGAACTAGTTGTAATATATCGAAGGTCTTGCTTTGACTTGACAGGAATGGTCCCCTTTTGAGCTTTCCTTCAGCACATCCCAGACATACACCTTCTTTCTCTACTTGGAAATCGGGCATCCTTGTTACCATGTGTCTTACACTAGGTAGAGCTTTGTAATGAAGGTGGGAAAACCTTCGATGCCAAAGTTCAGACTAATGAGTTGTGTCACAAGACATGACACCTACCAGACTTCCATTGACCTCATATAAAGAATCAACTCGAAACCTAAGAGTGAAAGCATATTTAACATTATTTTTCCATATATCTACCTTGCCATCACTGAAGGTTACCTTCTAGCCTTTATCTTCCATTGCCGAGGTGGATACCAGGTTCTTTTTTATATCAGGAACATATAATATATCTTGTAAGTGGATCGTATTACCTTGATTCAATTTGAGAGAAACATTTCCTACACCTTTCACGAGGAATTTCATGTCATCTCCAAGGATAATTTCTAGGTTAGTTTCTTTCTTCTATCATACATTTCCTTGAAGGTGTCCAATCCAGAGATGGAGGCCACTAGGTTCTTGTCGATAGAGCCCTGGATGATCTTCTTCTCTTTAAGTTCTCTGTTCTTCCATTTGTTCCTGGCAGCAAGAGGTGCATTTGATGGAGGCTCAATAATATTGCCTCTCACATTATCCAACACTCCTTGATCCTCAAGGGTTATATCAATAGACATCTTCCATCCGTGATATTCAACTTTCTTACAGAGCTTGTCTTTGACAAGAAAGAGTGTTGAGGACCCCATAGTTCTTTTAGGATAGCATTGCCAATCTTTGCTTCGGTGATTTCTCTTGCTCTAGCTTGGGCTTTGTCCTCACCTTAGTGCTAATACCATGTTAAGTTATGGTATGTTCTATTCTTATAACAGTTTACTTCTTTTCCTTATTATATTCTATAGAGTAGCAATCACATGTACATAAAATAAAGTGCAGATACAACATTAAAATATCGACAGTAAACAAGAAAAGACAAGAGACACAAGATGTGGCGGCTAGCTAGGGACAAACACCACAATGTGCGGGAAAACTCTTTGATCAAATCTTATTTCATCTTCAATAATTCAACAGAGAGAAAGAGTACAATAAATCTGATTTATATCAGTATTAGCAAACCCTAGATCAGCAGCATCAGCATTAGCAGCTTCATCATCAAACTAGGGCAGATGATATCTCACAAACCGATCGTTGGATCGGCTTGATTCCACCACCAAAATTTGTAGCTTTCAGAGGAGGTTTAGATGAACCTACAACACAGTTTACATGAGGAGATCTTCTAGTCAACGTAGGTCAAACTTCACTTTTGCAGTTGCAGCTTCAGTTTCAATAACTTCCTTCAAACTATAGCAATCGATATCTTGCAAACCGTTCGTCGGATTGACTTGATTCCAACACAAAAAGTTGTGGCTTTCAGAGGAGGTTCAGATGAACCTACAACATAGTTTAGATGAGGATATATTTTATTCCAAGTAGGTCAAACTTCACTTTTTCAGTTGCAGCTTGAGATTCAGCATCGTCCTTCAGAATAGGGCAGTCAATATCTCTCAAACCGTCTATCGAATTAACTTGATTCCACCACCAAAAGTTGTGGGTTCCAAAGGAGGTTCAGATGAACCTACAACGCGGTTCAGATGAGGAGATATTTGTTATGAAACCAGCTCAAGAAAAGATAGAAAAGATAGATCAACGCCTTAGAATTCAGCCTCTTCAAGGGGGCAACCTCCTTTACATTACATAAATGAACAATTCTTGGATGATTCAAATGAAAAAACCTCCCTTCTATATATAGGAGTCTAAGGAGTCACAATATAAACCAGCCGACCTAAAAATAATAATATAAAGCCACAAAACTAACAATAGAGGGATTCTATGGGGCACAATAATAACAATATGGGGGCAATAGGGGCACAACAATATTAATAAGGGGTATAACTACAATAGTAATGGGGTAATCACTAGTATTATAGGGACCCAACAATGGACCTTTGCCTTGCACTTGTGATTTGAATAAATATAACACTTTTGAAAACACAAAACTGATCACAATCATTGATTCTGCAACCACAAAACTACCTACCCAGCCTACTTACCTAGCATTTTTTCTTCTTTTTGTTTAGGTGCACTTGAACTAGCAAACCCAACTTTTCAACTTTTTTCTTTTCACTGCTCTCCTATCTACATCTGCACTTATTTCTGCCAGGGGCTCAAATTAGGTTGTTGAGCACCCTTGCTTCTCTACCTATCTAAGAATCTGCCAAGATTGAGCTGTTTGGACAGATGGTGTTTCTCTATATTCTAAAACAGGAATTTGAAACCTAGGGAGACCAATATTAAACTGTTTGGACCTCCCTTTAACTGAAAATTCTTCAAAAATGGAATAGTACATCAAAATTGGAACACAGCAGTGGCACTTGATATGGCACATTCTCATGGCATCCTTCTTTGGCTTCTGTAGCAAATATGGAACATTGCAGCATGCAAAGAATGACATATTTGGCATGTAAAAATGTCAATCATGAAAGATGAGTAACCTGCTGTAGCAGGAGGCTAACATATTGTGGTTTGGTAGCCATCCGAATCACCGCATCTTTCAATTCTCCAATTACTTTCACATTTGTTCTATCCAATTGCATAATTCGAGTGCCAGTTTTATCAGGCATTGCATGAAGTCTTTTAGCAACAGCGTGAGGCATTACAATGGACAAAGCACCAGAATCTACCAGGCAATTGCATACGTTCATGTTGAAGATTTTAAATGTGATAAGGAAAGGTGGAGTCATGGATTTCGATTTCCTTCCTATCATGGTTACACTAACATCGTGAGGCGTTCAATTCATTTTTGACAGAGTTTTTTCCATGGTTGATGGCATATGGGCTGTACTAGGGGTACTAACAAGTTTGGATGCCAACTTCTTTGTTTGGCTGCTTGGATTGGTGGGAGATTTGCAATTTCATTCATTTATAGCTTTCAAAAGGATATCTCTTTGTTGCGTTAACTTTAACAAATCGAAATATGTGATATTAGCTCCAAATTTCTTAATATCATCCACAATGTTGTAATTAATGTTATAAACAGGGTAGGGTAGAGTAAACATATCAACTTTTTTGTTCTTAGGTGAGAGTGTACCATTTTGAGTCACCTTTGTTGCGGTTGGATATGTATTATCTTTCTCTGGATGGTTTGCAACTGGAGTACTCCTGGAATCATCACTAGGTCTACCCTTCTCAACAGGAACTTTGGGAGTGGATGCCTTCAAAGGGTGAACCTCTTTCTTTTACTGGTCTATAGGCTTCATCACGCCTGCAAGCGGCCCTTTACTTCATGTGTGGATTTCATTAGTGTGGATTTGTGTCGTACTATCTCTTTTGTCATCATCGTTCTCATTTGTATAGAAATCCTACAGTACATTGATTTGAGATTCTTCATCCAAGGGCTATTCTACTTGGTCTTCTTCCTCACCTTCTTCTTCTCTCTCCAAATCTACTATAGGTTCTTCTTTGGTAAGGAGCGATCCGATAAGAGCCAGCTCTTCCATATTTAAATTCCCTTCATTGGATGGAACAGGCAACGCAAGTTGATCATGACCACCTTCTGTCTTTTTACGATAGAAAGGTTTGAAGGGTTTTCTATTGTTATAATCTCCTCCATTCCCAATTGTACTCACTCCAGAATTCCTTTTCATATCGATGAATGTGTTTGTCAATTTCTTAATGATCCGATGCAAACCTTCCACATCTGTGGTGTCCCTTTCTTTGACCTCAACCACTTTGTTATCACTTCCATTATTCTTCTTAGATGACTGAGAAGCTTTCTTTCCTTCGATCATATGATGACATGTTGTGAGACCGATCATTTCATTCTTGACTTTTATTGCTTCATCGATAGCACCTTGTAAGGTTTGTGCATTACTTCTCTTGACCCACATTGCAGTAGGGACAGGGAAGGCAGTGACGTATAATTCCATTGGCACCTCATCAGTATGTCTAGCATTAACCAGGATTCTGTTGAACAAAGTGTTGAACCAAATGTTAAAATCCTTGACCTTTTCTTTGGCGTCCATTTTTAAATGGGATAGTTCTAAAACTAAGGCCACAAGTGTTTTTTCATACCAAGATTATCTAAGAAGGCCTACTAAAAGGCACCCCATGAGGTGATCGATCCTATTCTCAAGCTAAAGTACCATGTGGAGGCCGCAACAATCAGAGTAAAAGGGAATAAGCGACATACTACATCTTCATCAGCTTCTCCCAACATGCGCATGGCTAGGAAGAAAGAGTGAATATGGTTATCAGTAGTGTCTCCCTGCTCGAGGTTGAATTTAGGAAATACTCTTTCTGCATTCTTGGGTAAGGCATGTTGTTGCCCAAGTACCGCTACGGCATCCTGAGTGAGCCAGGGAGGGAGTGCTCCCGGAGGAGGTGGTAGAAGCAAATTCCCACCTAGAGAGGGTGGTAGAGGCGAATTCCCACCTAAACAAGGAACATTAGCCATATTATAGATAGGGAGGTTCTGGTTGAAGGTTTCTTTGAGGCATTCCTTATTAGGATTTCCCAAATCAAGCTACGAATTACCTTGAGAGAGTGGATCCTCAATAATTTCTTCCTAAGGATTGTTATGAAACCAGCTCAAGAAAAGATAGAAAAGATAGATCAACGACTTAGAATTCAGCCTCTTCGAGGGGGCAACCTCCTTTACATTACATAAATGAACAATTCTTCGATG
>APFE031582759.1:6089-48871 GCA_000404065.3 Pinus taeda
AAATGAATTTATAAAGTTGAGCATGGGAATGCCCGCCTCAGCTAGATCATGAAAAAAATGTTGTCAAGATAATGTATTGTATTGTATCTTATTACAGGTCGCCTCCCAGCTTGAAAAATCTTTGGATCCTCATGGTAAAGCATTTCACCTGACATCAAAAGATTAACGACCTCATGCTTTAGGGAGCAACTGTTATAGATATTTTTGGGCACTTCAACCCCAATCATAAATTTCCATAAACTGAGGGCTCCTAAGTCCCTAAAAGTGTTGCTTCACTGCATAAAGGAACAAGGTTAGCTGATTACATCATCTCCCAAAAGTTCTCCATTAAAAACTGCTCAGAAATGGTCAAACCTGGACCATACTGAATACCCAGTGTAGAGGGTGCGATGCATATCACCTTCCTAGTGTAAAGGGTGCGATGCATATCACCTTCCTAGTGTAAAGGGTGCGATGCATATCACCTTCCTAGTGTAAAGGGTGCGATGCATACTGAATTTCTCCTCTGTAGGGTGCGATGGTCGGGAATGGACAAATGGTAAAATGCGAGGTGGAAGATCATGGAATCTTCCAGAAGCTTCCCCTCTGACACTTGCCTCTCTGTTTTCGACCAGGGATGTGTAAGAGATCATCATTCTCCAAGTGGAATCAGGAACTATCAGAGAGAGGACACTAATCAAGACCCCAGAAGATGACTCACCTCCGTACAATCATCTATATATGGATCCCTCATCATAGAGATCCAAAGGTTGGAATTTTGTATCTTGTAGAGAAGTGTTGTTGGTTTTCTGGAGAAACTTCATAGTGTTGGGTGATCTAAGCTTTACTTGAGGTGAAGAAGGGCTTTCTTACTGGAGGATGATGCTAGGTCAGAACATATGGTTGTAATCCTCTTCGTATTCTTTATCTTAATAAAGATATTCAAGTTTTCCTCCATATTCTTGTATGTTTGCTTATATATGCATTTGTATGGTTAACACATATCTGGTCCTGTGTTATTTATGAATATAGATCTCTGTTCTTTGATAGTAGTATGTTGCTTTGATTCCACAGGTGCTCCTTGAAGCTGGGCAGATGAAGAAGAAGTGGCAAAGGTCTATCAGGAAGGAGAGGAATCAAATAAGGAAACCAAGCGCAAAACTAACGTTGGTCTCCTTTGTTCCACTCTTATCTATTTTCATAAAGGAAAGCAAAAGTAGACTTTACTTGTTTGTTTCTAAGATAGCTACCAGTCTTAGTGGGAATAGCAGCTCCGAGTGGACACTATTCCCGGTAACACTACAATTATTTGATTGTGCTTTGGAAGGTCGGGGATTTTTTCATGTAAAGTACCTAACTGCCTATAGATGAGGTCAAGGTACTGAGCCTGAGAAATTACTTGCTCTTCAGTAACAACTCCTGCCTTAGCTACATCCTCAGTGATTTTAGGTAATAATGATTTAACAAACCATTCTGCTAAAATTTGATCCAGAATAAAAACTTTCACTAAACGTCGTCATTCATGAATATGATCTAAAATATATGTGGACGTTATCTGTTTTAATGAAGTTAATAATTCTGCGCCATTGTCGTATTTGACAGGCAACTGAAAATGAGTTAAGAAAAAAGTGGCTAGCTGAATAAAATTATAAAAAGAGCCTCGTGGTAACACAATGTACCATTTGGTAGCAAGACCAATCAGAGTGCGTTGAAAAAGATGTAAGCAAATTGAATCATCGATAATGGAATTAGATGCACACCAGAGGTGATAAGTCATCACATGGTTTGATGGATCCTCTCCTTAGTTACCCTCAAAATTTGGGATATCACTGGGCAACTTATTCGGCATTGGCAGCCAATATGGAAGATAATTAATTGGATTGTTCATAAGGTGCGACAAATCAGGTAAATCCAAAGTTGCTATAAACAATAACTGACAGTTAGGGTCGCGAAAACCTTGGGTCACAAGACCAGCCCCACGAGGAGGATATCGAGGATAACCTAGAATTGGATTTGCATTAGGTATATTATATCCTCCCGGAAAACCAGGATTAACCAGACCAAACTGGGGTTGTTGAGGTTGTTGATAAGTATATATAGGGTATGGTTGATACTGATAAATTGGGCTTTGTACAGTAGGACCGAATTGGTACTGTCCCTGGTACGGTTGATAAGTGAATTGCGGTTGACTTGTGACAATTGTACTTGGATCAGGTTGCCTACAGGCATCTAAACCGAAGTTTGAACTATAGGTCCTAACTGTGGTAAAGAGGCTTGAGGAGTTGATGCAAGAGCAGTAGAAACTGGAGCTGCTGATACTCCAGAAGTAGGTGGGGTAGATTGAACAGAAGTTGTAGTAGTTGCAGTAGTAGTTTGAGGCGGAGTTCGAGGTGAACTAGGCCAGACTGATGAACTTTACCAGGTGCAGAAGTCTGAACAGTAGGCTGGATAGGTTGCTGGGTTGGATCAGAAACCAAAGGTTGTCTAGGTTGACTTGATAACTGCACATTAAGCTGAAAAATCTGTTGAGTTTGAGATCGATCCCACACCATGTTGATTCTGGGGTATAGACCCATAAAGGTTGAGCATATTGAGGACCATAACCAGGTTGAGTGTAGGGCTGATAATTGAGAGGGACATTTCCAGCTCCTTGTACAAATAGTTGACTAGAATGCAGTTGGAAACCTTGATTTGGGTACTGAATTTGAGGTTGATAACCTTGAGGCATGTACTGAAACTGGGGTTAACCTTGAGGTATATATTGATACTGGGGTTGACCTTGAGGTATATATTGCGTCTGGGGTTGACCTTGAGGTATGTACTATCCTTGAGGTTTCCCCCCAAGCGGTAACTGACTACTTTGAGGATCCCCCCAGGCGGTAATTGAGTACCTTGAGGTTGTCCCCTAGGCAGTAACTAACTACCTTGAGGTTGCCCTCCAGGCAGTAACTAACTACCTTAAGGTTGCCCTCCAGGTGGTAATTGAATACCTTCAGGTTGCGGAGTTGGAATAGTACTAGATATCATAAGAATTTATTCTACGCTCAACGGTGGAGTTTCGTTATTACCAGTTGATATCTCATGTTCAATTGGTTGAGGAGATGCTCTTGAAAAAATACCAGTGAGTGACTAATACCCAAAAGGAATAGAAGGACCATCATATAAAAATGTTTCTGGTGTTTGGGAAAACATGGATGACCGTTTCGACATATTCAAAGGAGGATAATAACCTCTAGGCATAGGATGAAAAGGAATTCGAGGTAGTGAAAAACTAAGACCCGGGTTTTCTAAAATGTTTGTCAATGATACATACCAAGCGTCACTTCTAAAAGGACTGTAGAGGATTGATTCACGCTCCCTAAGTTCTAAAGATGGTTGATTTTGAGGGAGAGTTGTATCTTCGTCCAGACTAACAAGTTCTTCAATAGAAATGAGTCCAGAAGGAAGATTTTGGGTAATGATACTTCCTACCTTTGGTGAACCAGGACCGCTAGAAGTTGGAGAAGCAAATCCTAAAGATGGAGTAGCAGTAGGTTCGGTTTAAGGCTCAGAAATTTCAAGTTCTTCAATTAATTCACTAGTAGGAGAAATACTACGAGTAACTTCGGAAAATGAAATTGGTTCAGAAATATACTATGTTGCTTGAACTTGATAATCAAGATGAACAATTAAGGATGACTCTCTGGCATCTGGTGACCCAACTCTACTATCACTAGGTGATAAAAGAGCTTGTAGCCCTTCAAGCTGACTTGGTGTATACTAGGGAGGTTGCCCCTGAAGTCTACGGGATTGTCTCGGTAATTCATCCACGATTAAATATTTAATTACCTCACACGCAAACAAACAAAATCTCAATAAAACCGCCTAGAATCTCTAAAGAACCAAACAATTGAATCACATGCCTAAAAAATCTAAGAGTTTAAACCACACACAAACAGTAACTTTCCGTACTAAAAACACTAGTTGGTGATGAAATACAACGTCGCAGAATTCAATACAGAAAGGGCGGTTGTAATAGTTACCCTGGAAACCTGCTTAATGAAACAGATTGGCACAAGTTTCTTCACAAAACCATCTCGAGTGAAGAGAACCCCCTAGAGATTCCAAGTGAGTCTAGTTGACGTCTTCTCCAGGTAGAGTGAGACCCGTCCTTCACCGTCACCTTAGGAAAGAATCTTAAGATTATGGTCACTAAGGTTACCAACAGTATCAAATACAACTCGGGGAATAGTCTACGATCTGATCTATTCGTAAGGGTAGAGTAACAAAGATTAATCCCCTTGAAGGCTCCTCGACATGATCAATCCTAGGTTTACCAACAAGTGACCCCACGCTCCTCGACAATGGTTAATCCGAGGTTTACCATTTTTTAATACGTGCAAATCTTCTATCATTCCCAATGAGACAGACTTGATTGTCTCAAAGGTTCGGACATGATCTCATGATTGACTCCTTTAAGAGGAGCTTCCCAGATTATATCAATTACAATTGGATTTATTTCATACCGCAAGATATAGCTACTTGTTTGTTTTAACTATCTTGGAGAGTTAATTACTCCCTACTCCAAGATACTAGCCTAAGCTATATTGGTGATAAGAGCCCTAGAAATAAAAAGATTGCTAGATCAATTTTAATTAAGCGTTACTTTTATAGGTTGTTTCTTAAGTCAATAGGTATGGAGATGAAACTTTGATGATGTGAAGACTCAACTCCAAAAACACTAAAAAATGCACCTAAAATGGTAAACAATTCGTTTTTTCCTTCAATGAATTTGTAGCTAAAAGAAAGAGTTGAGAATGGAATTCTTTGAAGAGAAAATATTTCCTTCAACATGTAAATGAAAAGAAAATATTTTTCTATTTTTTGATAAATGAAAAATGAGACTACTAATTATGCTCGCAAAAAATTAATCCCTTTTTCTTTTTCAACACTCAAAACTACAGAAAACAATTCTTTCAAAAGAGATTCAACAATTTCTAGAAAACACTCAAAACTATTAAAAACTAATCTTGAGATCTAAAATCTTCTAAAAACCTAATCAAAATAAAATCTTCAAATCTTTTCGAGGATGTTTTACTTAGTTATTCAATAAACTAAGGATTAATTTGTTCATAATAACAAATCAATCAAAAAACACCCAGCTATGTTTTATTTTATAAAAATGAAATTCAAAACATATGACTAGGTTTGTTCAAAGATTTGCAAAGAGAAACGAAATCTATTTCTCACCAATGGTAGATTTCACAAACCAGCCAGACTCATCAAGAAGACAAAAAGACACCAGGGTGATCTAAGGTTTCTTAGGCTTCTAATCTTTGAGTCACTACAGAGACCAAGTGAAAACCAATCTAGGCATGCAAAACTTCTATAAAATCATCTAAAACAAAAATACCAATGGAAATTACTCACAAGAGACTTTTGACAGGGCACATGCAGATCTATGAAGAGACTAAAAGCCATAAATAAAACCTAAAGTTAACTGGACGAAAACATTTTAGGTTTTTCAAAAAATTTGATAGGGTTCAGAGGCTTCCAGTAGAACTATATGCGGTACCGCTATGTGCACTAAAGGAATAGTGCGAAGATGTCCACACTGTAATGTAAACAGAACGTACGGTCCTCTTAAAAGTTTTGAAAAAACAAAAAATAATCCAGATCCTAAAAACTACCCAATCCCACACACATCAAGCAAAAACCAAAAACAAGAACTAGTTTCTCAAGTCAAAAACAAAGGAAAATCAAAAAATCAAATTCAGTTCCCCAGTATGGTCGCCAATTTTTTGGCCGAATAAATCGATCTTGTGGACAAGGCCGATCTCCCTAGTATCAACAGATATCTAGTAACAAGCAGGACAAGCAAATCTACCATTCTCTAAACATATTGTGATTCATTAATAAAACTAAAGAGGTGTTTAGACCCTACCTTATGTCCAACGCTAGTTTGTGGTAGCCATGCTTCAATTGTCTGAAAGAGTTTCCTTTTGAGAACTTGCAATCACAAACAAGCATACATCAAATAATACCTACATAGCTAATATAATAAATCATGTTCATCATGGTGATCAAGGAATCCATAAAATAAACCATAAAACACAACTTATTGAGAGAAATAAGCTTGATTGTATTAACTTTGAAATAGAAGAACTTTACAACCTTTGATGCCTTGATGCTATACAAGCTCCTCCAGGGGTCCAAAATAGGAATCTCCTCTACTTTGACAAGCCTCATACTCTTCCAAATGAGATCAAAGAGGTATGTAATCTCTCCTCACAAAAGCTCAATTAGGAAGACTAAGTTCCAACAACATTTTACCTTAAGAATATTCAGCTTTCAACCTTCCCAGTAACCAGCCCAATGCTTCATTTTATAGTGCAAAGGAAGGAGGTTACAGGTCCACCTATGAAGGGATAGAGTCCTCCTTCAAAGGGATAAGCTCCTCACATCAAGGGGTTAGCTCCTTAAGGTATGGGATGCATGAACCCTTAAGGAGCGAACTTGCCACTTCAAGATTCCCTCTAGAAGCTTCTAGAAATGACTCAAAATGAGTTTTTAAGAATATACTTGCACCTTTTTAACTTTTACATGGGTCCGAACCCATAACACAGAGACAAACTGATCAAGTGTGTAGGGGACATGACCATTAGGTGTGGGACTACAGGTAATGCTAAGAGAAAGTGTAGAACCAGAGTTTTAGAAACTTTTAAGGGCTTTCTCTTATTTTCAAGGGTTAATATGAAGAACTGAGGCTTAAGACTTGCAAAAGGGGAAAGTATGAGTGGTGATAGACTCACACAGATTACAAAATGTCAAGGTGAATATTTTTGTGCAACAAGTTGCTCAAATCTTGGAAAGAGGATCTTGAAAGATAATTTGAGATGAAGGACCTCGGGCTCATGCATTACTTCCTTGGAATGGAAGTATGGCAAGGAGATGAGGAACTGTTTGGCTCGTAGAGTAACTATGTGAATGAGATACTGAAGAAGTTCCACATGAAGAGAAACAAACCCGTGGAAACTCCTCTAGCATGGAATTGGAGGAAGGAATATGATACTATAGGTGAAGTAGTGTAGGCTACTATTTATAGGAAAATTGTGGGTTCACTAATGTATTTGGTGAACACACAATCGAACATATTTTTTGCAGTTAACAAACTTAGTCAAGATGGTCAAGCCAACCAAAATCTAGTGGAAGGAAATTAAACATGTGTTGAGATACCTCAGAGGCACCGCCTAGTTTGGTCTTTGCTACAGATAAAGAGAGGGAGTGAAGATACAAGGATTTACAGATGAAGATTGTGCACAGAGTCCATCCGACAGGAAGATCACATTAGGGGGAATCTTCAGTATTGGGTTAGCAATAGTTTCTTCGTACATTAGGAAGCAAATATCACTTGCACTCAATTGAGTAGAAGTAGAGTACATGGCTTATAGTTAAGCAACTTGTCAGGCTATCTCTATGAGGAAGATCCTTGTTGGATTATTTGGTCAAGAGATGGATCCTACATTGATTTACTGTGACCATCAAAGTTGTATCAAATGCTCTCATAGTCCATTTTTTCATGATAGGTCCAAGCATATCGATATTTGGTATCACCATCTAAGAGATTGTGTGCATAGGAGAATCATGTTGTTGGAGTACACTCCTACAGAGGAAAAGGATGCATACACGTTGACTAGGGCACTCTCAGTAGGAAAATTCGAGTTCAATAGAGGCATGATTGGGGTATCTGATAATCCCTTCTTGTTGAGAGGGAGTGTTGAAAACGCAACAAGAAAATCCTAATTTAATTTTGTCCTTGAATTAAATTAGGATAAAATTGTAATTCAACATCACAAGAGAACTTGTACGAGTTAACTAAGTTAAATTGACTTAGTTGGCTCAGTTAATTTGAGTTGAGGGTCTAACTTGAGCCATGTACAGTGTCTCCTACTTTATAGGAGCCCTCGTTGAGTTTATTTTGAGTTGCAATTAATTAATTCAGTTTAACTATGTTAAAGTCAGTTAAACTAGTTCCAATAGATGGAGGAACTAGTAGGGGGTTAGATAGTGTGGTGTTGCATCATGTGTTTAATCAGTCAACTGATGATTCACTCATAAATAACTCATGCATGTTAGATTTGAGAGTTACCCAGTTGATATTGGAGTTAAGGGACAATGTACTATGAGTTGTATAATCATCCAAATTGTACAGGTGATCAAAGGAAGGACTGTGATGGATTGCACAATTCCAATTGAGGAATTTCCCTAATTAATAGGGGTTAATTCCCAACAAAACAACACAATCAAATAGGGACTTGGGAAAGTAGAAAATTAGTTAAGTATTGGCTTGTGCTTGTCTAGGAAGCAGTAAGATAGATAGAGATAGTGTAGAGGTTGCTCAGGCTTAAGTAAAGCATTGTAATCTTATCATATTTTCTGACTAAAGAAATATACAGATAGCAAGGGTTTTTAGTTGTGGCTCTCCCGAGGAAATCATTGTGTAATATGTTGATTGAATTCTTTCTCTTGTATATTTTATGTTTCGTGATTTCGTGATCGTTTAATTGCTTCAGTTGATGAGTAGAGTCGATTCAAGTCTATTGTTTTAGTAAATTACAATTAGTAGTTTGAATCTACAAGGAATTTCCACAAGAAAAATGATTAATTATGAATTAGGAGTCCCATATACCATCCAAAATAAGGGTTAATATATGAATTCTCCCAATGTGCTATGTGTCACCCTAAACACAAATTTCATGTAACTCATTTTCTCCATTAATTCAAATATGAGATAGAAAAATATCATAATTTTTCTCTAGCCTCTCTACATACCTTCCCATATGTCATGCAACCGTAGCACCCTACAAATCTTGTCCTTGTATGTCTATGGTTAATGATGTATTTTTATTGATAAAATTCACAAACTATTACATTTCTAGGATCTCCAACCTTTCATCATGTACAAAACATGCATTATTCACTCTAGCATCAAAACTAGGGCATTACATAAACCCACATGAAAAAATAAGAAAACCCATAAGTCAAAGTCCTAATAGCTTGGCAATAATTTAAAAGAAACTAAATATCCATCATGCAATCGAAACCATAAAGCCACATGCACAACAAAGCAAAGAAGTATGGTTGAATTATCAACATTAGAGATCAATTACCTAACCCCAATTCCAATTCCACTATGATGGATTGCACAATTCCAATTGAGGAATTTCCCTAATTAATAGGGGTTAATTCCCAGCAAAACAACGCAATCAAATAGGGACTTGGGAAAGTAGAAAATTAGTTAAGTATTGGCTTGTGCTTGTCTAGGAAGCAGTAAGATAGATAGAGATAGTGTAGAGGTTGCTCAGGCTTAACTAAAGCATTGTAATCTTCTCATATTTTCTGACTAATGAAATATACATATAGCAAGGATTTTTACTTGTGGCTCTCCCGAGGAAATCATTGTATGTTGATTGAATTCTTTCTCTTGTATGTTGTATGTTTCATGATTTTGTGATCGTTTAATTGTTTTCGTTGATGAGTAGAGTCTATTCAAGTCTATTGTTTTAGTAAATTACAATTAATAGTTTGAATCTACAAGGAATTTCTACAAGAAAAATGAGTAATTATGAATTAGGAATCCCACATACCATCCAAAATAAGGGTTAATATATAAATTCTTCCAATGTGCTACGTGTCACCCTAAACAAAAATTTCATGTAACTCATTTTCTCCATTAATTCAAATATGAGATAGCAAAATATCATAATTTTTCTCTAGCCTCTCTACATACCTTCCCATCTATCATGCAATCATAGCACCCTATAAATCTTTTCCTTGTATGTCTATGGTTAATGATGTATTTTTATTGATAAAATTCACAAACTATTACATTTCTAAGATCTCCAACCTTTCATCATGTACAAAACATGCATTATTCACTCTAGCATCAAAACTAAGGCATTACATAAACCCACATGAAAAAATAAGAAAACCCATAAGTCAAAGTCATAATAGCTTGGCAATCATTTAAAAGAAACTAAATATCCATCATGCAATCGAAACCATAAAGCCACATGCACAACAAAGCAAAGAAGCATGGTTGAATTACCAACATTAGAGATCAATTAGCTAACCCCACATTATGCCACAATAATTACAACAAAAAAATACCCATAACAAACAAGTAATTACTAGAAATTAATTTCCTCAAAGAGTTAGATAGGTTGAAAATAATAATATGGGTTCATGGGATAGTACATGGAAATCCTACCATATAAGTGCTTGGAAGTATTTTTATCATGCTTAGATCTATACTTTGTAGTTGCATGATAAAACCCATGACAATTTAACTACCATAGATTCCACAAAAGTGAATTAGGGTAGATTAAATACATACAATGAGAAGAAAAATAATTCAACAAGTAAAATCCAAACCATTATTTGCCTACCTACAAAAATGGATGAGTTGTAGAGGAAAAATTGTATTTCCAAAGGATTTTTCCTATATCTCTCTACTAGTGTATAAGTCAAGAAGAAAGGCAAATGAAGTGGCATACTAAACCCACCTAAAGACAATTCATTGATGAAAGGAACTATTTTCACTAACAAGAGAGAACATAAGAGTAGAAATTAAACATAGATATTAGTACACTACCAAACCCTAGTCCTCATATCCTATCATCATCAACAACAAGATGATGAACCAATAGTGGGTCAATGTCTCTTTAGTTAGGAGTGAAAAGACCACTCTACCTTTGGGCTGCTACAATGGTGAGGAAGAAGGGTTAGAAAAAGCTTCAAATGGTGGGAGAATACAAGCAATAAATGTGAAAGTCAACACTAGAACCACAAGGACACATAAGCATTTCCATGTGTATGTTCTTGTACACCATGTTGGCTTTGTTGACATGGCCAATTGGAATGTGGAAAAGATGGTATAGCAATACCAGTGTCTCACTCTTAACTCTTTCTTCCTTGTTAATATGGCAACTAATAACCATTATATTACGAGAGATCCTTCACCGTAAATCACATCACAGAAGAATCTCACATGACTAATTAATAAATTAAAATATACAGGATTCCAACCTGCAAAAATATAGTTCATTTTTATAGATATAATTATTCAGAAAATATAATAAAAAATTATTTAAAAATAAAAAATATGAGTAATATCAATTTTTATGCCTGATATAATTAGTTTCTTCTGCTATATTTATTAATATAAATCAATATAAAGAAAAAAAATCACTGTGAAATTTGTGAAAGTTAAACTCCTCCAAATTATCTCCTAAAGTGAAATCTAACTTCCACAACTTATATGTGAATTATCAGAAATGTTGAAGCTAAAATTTATAAGACTCGAGAAGTAAGCACATCCTAAAGAAGTAGATAGATTGGTTAAGGTGAGCTAAGATTTATGACACTTGAGATGTACGTTTTTGTTGATTATGCAGATTCTAAAGAAGTAGACACATTGGTTAAGGTGAGCTGAAGTGTTCAAGCAATAACCGTATGTTGCAAGAGAAGAGAAATTTGATAAGGAAGAATATTGTTCTAAGATGAAATCTCCCAATTTTTTTTTGTCATTTTCCAGCTAGAGTATGTGGTCCAATAACTCCACTATCTTGTCAGAGTGGAACTAGCTAAGATATCTCTTATAAAACCATGACTATTATACTATTGGGAGGGTTTTCAGGTTATTGAAAATATTTTTTCAACCATTATAAGGGGGGAACCAGTCAACTCAGGTGCACAGGCAACAATCTGCTCAACTGCTGAGAGAAAATGTGCATTTCTGGAAGGGAGTTGGGCTGGCTGTTAGAAGATTTGCACAATTTCTGGGCAGATCAGATGTCTGCTGCCCAGGATTGCATAAATTATTGGCTGAGAAACCATGCTAGGAAGAATTGCTCAATTTTTTGGATGAACACTGACTGACAGAATTGTGCAATTCTGGAGCCCAGCAGGCTGCCAGACAGAATTTCACAATTTCTTGAGGGAAGGCTAGTTGCCATCTAGAATTGAGTAATTTCATATGGGAGCTTCTCAATCTACAGCTGGGTCAAGTCCGTAAGAACAAACTATGACGGGAATGCAACGAGCTTTGATGGACAGGTTGTTATTCTACAAGAAAATCACTGAAGCTTGTGTACTTGATGAAGGAAGACATGGTTTTGTGAAAGGTTGGTAGGGAGGCTCACAAACGAAGCTAAGGAAAAATTTTGTAGGGTGGTTGTAGCCACTACAACACTTGGAGACGCACTGGTAGAACTCCATCTCTCTGAATGGACCTTGTTTATGAAAAGAAAGTCTAACACCTCTAGAAGTATTATTCAGTTCTTAGTTCGTCTTAGTTTCCACACTTGCTTGATTGTAAGATGTAGCCCTGCCAAGCTCTTCGTCAATTGACACACATTCCAAGCCAAGTCAACATAGTTGTTTCAATTGCAGTTGAGGGGTATATTGGTGCACATGAAGTATAGTCTTGAGAGTCTTAGTTTCATCTCTGTTCTTGCTCTATTGCCAGCAAGCCTCGACAGTACCTCGACGGAGTCACATAGGAACACAAGCGTGGCTCTGCTGCCAGCAAGCCTAGTCAATACCCCGACAGAGTTACCTGTATTGCCTCTCTTCACATGAAGCCTTTCTCTCCTTTCACATTATTCATTTTCATTTTTTTCAATTTTTTTCACTTTCTTTTTTTCATTTTTGATCTTCGTAACTGTGCATAACACTTACTCATTTCAAAGCCAGAAGAGGGATCCTAACTTATTGAGAGAAGAAGAGGTTGTTCCTGCAAAGAAGTAGTTTATCATACCCTTAATGTGCCTATTAAGGTTTCCCCCCTCACCTTACTCTACTTTACTAAGCTCACAAGGGTTAACCCAAAAACAACTAACTAGAGTAGGTGATGCTAGTTAGTGTGCAAGCATTGTCTTTTCACCAAGCTTCACTTCGAATAGTACATATTTTCCATCGATGTATCATGGACTAAAAGTAGAAATTTGTTCATACAGAGGCAGGATGAAGGATAACCAAGTAGTGATAGCTTCACAAGGCCTCTTGTACTTTACCCATCTTTTTTTAAGAGTCATGCATGGTTTCATGTGAAACTAACCTACAAACAAAAGCAAGAAAACAAATAAGAAATCAAAGCAAAAGCATAAGTAAATGCAAAATCAAATTTATTAAGAAAACAAGCAAGCAGATAAATAAATATGAAAAGCAGGAAAGCAAGCAAGCATGCAAGAAAACACTACTCCTACACTAAGCTAGCAATGCATGGGTCGCCTGAAGTGAAGTGATACTTCCAATGCATCCACCAGTGCATTGGTTGACCCATGTTAGTGAAGGCATGGTCCACGAGAAAAATGGTCATGTGGACCAGCAACTATGAAAGATACAATAATGAAGACACACACACTCCGAGCTTAAAAGTGTCCACAAAAAAAAAAAAGAGTTAAAGTGCATGACATGCAGTCCATGGACATACCATGATGATGTGCGACACTATCTGCAGATGTTAAGCTTACTCACACTCTTGACTGTAATATGAAATCATATGTGAGGAAGGTAGACCACTTATGTTGCACAAGTGTGCTTGCTAAGTAAGATTCCTTTGATGCATGAGCAATAGGATCATGTAGTTTGGGTGGAGGAAGTGAGATCTGAGTGTTAGATTGATCTTCATTTCATACAGAGGAGGGAACCTTGCATGTTTGACCAATTTCCTGATCAGAAGTGAAACCAACCTCAGGACAACGAGGGCTTGACATAACCATCATCTCAGGCTGAAGTGCCTCGACAATATGGGGGGTTTCATCTTCAATGAAAGATGGATCATCGTAGACCAGTGTCTTAGAAGGATTAACAAAGAGTGAATCAAAATCGTGATCAAATGATGTGGTGAAGAGATCGTTACAACTAATATCATAAAATGCAGGATGTTTGTCGGCATCCTCATGGTTCGATGAATCACATAGAGGGGTAGACAAGAAGCAAGAATATTCATCCTCTACGTTTCCGGTAAAGATAGATGAAAAATCAAGTGGATGTTCAAAGAATGATCAGTCCTCTCCATTGTCCAATGATGGACTGACATATGGTGTGTCCTATGAATGATCAACAGTGGGTGCTTCTGTGGACAGATATACACATGAAAAATCAGGGATAGCAAGATCACCAAGGAGGTCAGGAAAAAATGGAGGAGGTACAGATAGACAACGATGGTCCTGTGCTACCAGTGGATGTTCAAGCTCCCAGTCATGCTCTTCATGAATGCCAACGCATGTTGGTTGTGCAACACCAACTCCATCAACAGATCGATCCTTGTTCAAAATAGGTGTAGAGTCCGGAATGGAAGAACACAAGATAGTTTCATCTGGAGGATTATCCCAGTTCGAAGACGGAGGTTGAGGCACAAAATACATGTGATGAGGTATGGGACTTATAGCCAAGTCTACGCAAAAATTGGAAGGATCGAGGTCTGGAGGATGTGATGGTTGAACAGATGTGTGTGCATGCTCTCCCACATCACTCTGTGATGGTGGAGTTGTTTGGTGAAGGGACGACGGACACCCACTTATGACAATGACCGTGTCTGTCTGTGATTGCATAGCTCCATCACCGAAGTATGTTGTGTGGGGTTTAAGCTTGAACTTCTTCTTTGGATTGATAGATTGGACAAGGAAGTATTTGAATCTATCCATGAGATACTAAAATTTCATTTGAAGTTTTGGGGCTTCAAACATGAATAGACAGAAGCACTCTGAAAAATCCATAGGTGATTCGTGCGGGGCGTTTCATTGTTTTAAAAAACTTTTATCAAACATCTTAGGATCAAAATGGTGGAAAACAAATTCAATTAGATCGCTCAACTGCTTGAATGAGTGCATGGAGTTATGAGGTAGTGTACGACACCATTGTGATGGGTGGTCCCGAAGTGTGTGTGCGAGCAATGAACAAACCTCTATTTCATTAAAATCTTCTGTGCCATACATGAGAGCATTGAAGTCATATAAGTGCTCAGGCCAGGCCACTTTGCCTTCACCATCATATGTGAGTTGTGACAAGTGATCCCAGAACTCCCTCTCGACGTGAAAGATATGTCTGTTGGAAAGATATTTTAGAGGGAAAGCTATAAGAAACTCCATGATAGATGTGCGAAGATTCAAAACAGATGATTAAGGCTTGGCTTGTCATTTGGCCCTCCTTCTAGCACCAAAATGTTGATGGTGTTGAACCCTCCAATATGTAACGAGATCTCCCTGGTAAGAAGTTAAAATTAAAACTTAGACCATTTGGTGTAGGAGTCCCAGCAATGGGTCGTACAATAATGCCTTGACCACAATTATGCACAAAGGCAAGTAAGTTGTCTCTATAGGTAGAAAGGGTGTGATAGCTACAGCAAGCCAAGGAAGGTGCATGAGAGTTTCTAACACATGGGGGTTGGGATGAGTGCACCCCTTGGAAACCTCTGATAGAACATAGTTAAGAATAGAACACATGAGAAAAGATGCATCGCAACATGGAAGGAAATTTATCTAGCAATCGAAAGTGATGGTTAAACCAACAACATGTTTCAGAAAGATTCATACATACATACACAGAATAGTCCATACATGCATGCATAAGAAAACAAATACATATATCATTTAGACTAAACCAAATACAATACAATATATGCAAGAAATGTGTTGGCTCTATTATATTTAGAAGTGTAAGTTCGAGTCATACAATACATCCATGTCTAACCACTAGTTCCGACAGTGGAACATTATAGTCACTACAGAGACCAAGTGAAAACCAATCTAGGCATGCAAAACTTCTAGAAAATCATCTAAAACAAAAATACCAATGAAATTTACTCACAAGAGACTTTTGACAGGACACATGTAGATCCTGGCAGAGACTAAAAGCCGTAAATAAAACCTAAACTTAACTGGACGAAAACATTTTAGGTTTTTCAAAAATTTTGATAGGGTCTACAGGCTTCCAGAAGAATTAGATGCAGTACCGCTCTGTGCACTAAAGGACCAGTGCGGAGATGTTTGCACTGTAATGTAAACAGAACGTACGGTCCTCTTAAAAATTTTGAAAAAACAAAAAATAATCCAGATCCTAAAAACTACCCAATCCCACACACATTAAGCAAAAACCAGAAACAAGAACAAGTTTCTCAAGTCAAAGACAAAGGAAAATCAAAAAACCAAATTCATTTCCCCAGTATCGTCGCCAATTTGTTGGCCAAATAAATCGATCTTGTGGACAAGGCCGATCTCCCTAGTATCAACAAATATCTAGCAACAAGCAGGACGAGCAAATCTACCCTTCTCTAAACATATTGCGATACATTAATAAAACTAAAGAGGTGTTTAGACCCTACCTTAAGTCCAACACTAGTTTGTGGTAGCCATGCTTCAACTGTCTGAAAGAGTTTCCTTTTGAGAACCTGTAAGCACAAACAAGCACACATCAAATAACACCTGCATAACTAATATAATAAATCATGTTCATCATGGTGATCAAGGAATCCATAAAATAAACCATAAAACACAACTTATTGAGAGAAATAAGCTTGATTGTATTAACTTTGAAATAGAAGAACTTTCAACCTTTGGTGCCTCGATGCTATCCAAGCTCTTCCCAGGGTCCAAAACAGGAATCTCCTCCACTTTGACAAGCCTCACACTCTTCCAAATGAGATCAAAGAGGTATGTAATCTCTCCTCACAAAAGCTCAATTAGGAAGACTAAGTTCCTGCAACATTTCACCTCAAAAATATTCAACTTTCAACCTCCCCATTAACCAGCCCAATGCTTCATTTTATAGTGCAAAGGAAGGAGGTTACAGGTCCACCTATGAAGGGATAGAGTCCTGCTTCAAAGGGATAAGCTCCTCACATCAAGGGGTTAGCTCCTTAAGGTATGAGATGCATGAACCCTTAAGGAGCGAACTTGCCACTTCAAGATTCCCTCTAGAAGCTTCCAAAAATGACTCAAAGTGAGCTTTTAAGAATATACTTGCACCTTTTTAACTTTTACAAGGGTCCTCACCCATAACACAGGGACAGAGTGGTCAGGTGTGTAGGGGACATGACCATTAGGTGTGGGACTGCAGGTAATGCTAAGAGAAAGTGCGGAACCAGAGTTTTAGAAACTTTTAAGGGATTTCTCCTATTTTCAAGGCTTAATATGAAGAACTAAGGCTTAAGACTTGTAAAAGAGGAAAGTATGAGTGGTGATAGACTCACACAGATTACAGAATTTCAAGGTGAATATTTTTGTGCAACAAGTTGCTCAAATCTTGAAAAGAGGATCTTGAAAGATAATTTGAGATGAAGGACCTTGGTCTCATGCATTACTTCCTTGGTATGGAAGTATGGCAAGGAGATGAGGAACTGTTTGTCTCGTAGAGCAACTATGTGAATGAGATACTGAAGAAGTTCCACATGGAGAGAAACAAACCCATCGAGACTCCTCTAGCATGGAATCGGAGGAAGGAAGATGATACTATAGGTGAAGTAGTGTAGGCTACTATTTATAGGAAAATTGTGGGTTCACTAATGTATTTGGTGAACACACGATCGAAGATATGTTTTGCAGTTAACAAACTTAGTCAAGAAATGGTCAAGCCAACCAAAATGTATTGGAAGGAAATTAAACATGTGTTGAGACACCTCAGAGGCACCGCATAGTTTGGTCTTTGCATCAGACAAAGAGAGGGAATGAGGATACAAGGATTCACAGATGAAGATTGTGCAGGGAGTCCATCTGACAGGAAGATCACATTAGGTGGAATCTTCAGTATTGTGCTAGCAATAGTTTCTTCGTACATTAGGAAGCAAAGATCACTTGCACTCAGTTGAGTAGAAGCAGAGTACATGGCTTATAGTTAAGTAACTTGTGAGGCTATCTCTATGAGGTAGATCCTTGTTGGATTATTTGGTCAAGAGATGGATCCTACATTGATTTACTGTGACAATCAAAGTTGTATCAAATGCTCTCATAGTCCATTTTTTCATGATAGGTCCAAGCATATAGATATTTGGTATCATCATCTAAGAGATTGTGTGCAGAGGAGAATCATGTTGTTGGAGTACACTCCTATAGAGGAAAAGGATGCATACGCGTTGACTAGGGCACTCTCAATAGGAAAATTCGATTTCAATAGAGGCATGATTGGGGTATCTGATAATCCCTTCTTGTTGAGAGGGAGTGTTGAAAACTTAACAAGAAAATCCTAATTTAATTTTGTCCTTGAATTAAATTAGGATAAAATTGTAATTCAACATCACAAGAGAACTTGTACGAGTTAACTAAGTTAAATTGACTTAGTTGGCTCAGTTAATTTGAGTTGAGGGTCTAACTTGAGTCATGTACAATGTCTCCTACTTTATAGGAGCCTTGGTTGAGTTTATTTTGAGTTGCAATTAATTAATTCAGTTTAACTATGTTAAAGTCAGTTAAACTAGTTCCAATAGATGGAGGAACTAGTAGGGGGTTAGATAGTGTGGTGTTGCATCATGTGTTTAATCAGTCAACTGATGATTCACTCATAAATAGCTCATGCATGTTAGATTTGAGAGTTACCCAGTTGATATTGGAGTTAAGGGACAATGTACTATGAGTTGTATAATCATCCAAATTGTACAGGTGATGCATGCAGTCAAAGGAAGGACTATGATGGATTGCACAATTCCAATTGAGGAATTTCCCTAATTAATAGGGGTTAATTCCCAACAAAACAACACAATCAAATAGGGACTTGGGAAAGTAGAAAATTAGTTAAGTATTGGCTTGTGATTGTCTAGGAAGCAGTAAGATAGATAGAGATAGTGTAGAGGTTGCTCAAGCTTAAGTAAAGAATTGTAATCTTCTCATATTTTCTGACTAAAGAAATATACAGATAGCAAGGGTTTTTAGTTCTGGCTCTCCCGAGGAAATCATTGTATAATATGTTGATTGAATTCTTTCTCTTGTATGCTTTATGTTTCGTGATTTTGTGATCGTGTTTAATTGCTTCAGTTGATGAGTAGAGTCGATTCAAGTCTATTGTTTTAGTAAATTACAATTCGTAGTTTGAATCTACAAGGAATTTCCACAAGAAAAATGATTAATTATGAATTAGGAATCCCATATACCATCCAAAGTAAGGGTTAATATATGAATTCTCCCAATGTGCTATGTGTCACCCTAAACAAAAATTTCATGTAACTCATTTTCTCCATTAATTCAAATATGAGATAGAAAAATATCATACTTTTTCTCTAGCCTCTCTACATACCTTCCCATATGTCATGCAACCGTAGCACCCTACAAATCTTGTCCTTGTATGTCTATGGTTAATGATGTATTTTTATTGATAAAATTCACAAACTATTACATTTCTAGGATCTCCAACCTTTCATCATGTACAAAACCTGAATTATTCACTCTAGCATCAAAACTAGGGCATTACATAAACCCACATGAAAAAATAAGAAAACCCATAAGTCAAAGTCCTAATAGCTTGGCAATCATTTAAAAGAAACTAAATATCCATCATGCAATCGAAACCATAAAGCCACATGCACAACAAAGCAAAGAAGCATGGTTCAATTATCAACATTGGAGATCAATTAGCTAACCCCAATTCCAATTCCACTATGATGGATTGCACAATTCCAATTGAGGAACTTCCCTAATTAATAGGGGTTAATTCCCAACAAAACAACGCAATCAAATAGGGACTTGGGAAAGTAGAAAATTAGTTAAGTATTGGCTTGTGCTTGTCTAGGAAGCAGTAAGATAGATAGAGATAGTGTAGAGGTTGCTCAGGCTTAACTAAAGCATTGTAATCTTCTCATATTTTCTAACGAATGAAATATACATATAGCAAGGATTTTTACTTGTGGCTCTCCCGAGGAAATCATTGTATGTTGATTGAATTCTTTCTCTTGTATGTTGTATGTTTCGTGATTTTGTGATCGTTTAATTGTTTCCGTTGATGAGTAGAGTCTATTCAAGTCTATTGTTTTAGTAAATTACAATTAGTAGTTTGAATCTACTAGGAATTTCTACAAGAAAAATGAGTAATTAGGAATTAGGAATCCCACATACCATCCAAAATAAGGGTTAATATATGAATTCTTCCAATGTGCTATGTGTCACCCTAAACAAAAATTTCATGTAACTCATTTTCTCCATTAATTCAAATATGAGATAGCAAAATATCATAATTTTTCTCTAGCCTCTCTACATACCTTCCCATCTATCATGCAATCATAGAACCCTACAAATCTTGTCCTTGTATGTCTATGGTTAATGATGTATTTTTATTGATAAAATTCACAAACTATTACATTTCTAGGATCTCCAACCTTTCATCATGTACAAAACATGCATTATTCACTCTAGCATCAAAACTAGGGCATTACATAAACCCACATGAAAAAATAAGAAAACCCATAAGTCAAAGTCCTAATAGCTTGGCAATCATTTAAAAGAAACTAAATATCCATCATGCAATCGAAACCATAAAGCCACATGCACAACAAAGCAAAGAAGCATGGTTGAATTACCAACATTAGAGATCAATTAGCTAACCCCACATTATGCCACAATAATTACAACAAAAAAATACCCATAACAAACAAGAAATTACTAGAAATTAATTTCCTCAAAGAGTTAGATAGGTTGAAAATAATAATATGGGTTCATGGGATGGTACATGGAAATCCTACCACATAAGTTCTTGGAAGTATTTTTATCATGCTTAGATCTATACTTTGTAGTTGCATGATAAAACCCATGACAATTTAACTACCATAGATTCCACAAAAGTGAATTAGGGTAGATTAAACACATACAATGAGAAGAAAAATAATTCAACAAGTAAAATCCAAACCATTATTTGCCTACCTACAAAAATGGATGAGTTGTAGAGGAAAAATTGTATTTCCTAAGGATTTTTCCTATATCTCTCTACTAGTGTATAAGTCAAGAAGAAAGGCAAATGAAGTGGCATACTAAACCCACCTAAAGACAATTCATTGATGAAAGGAACTATTTTCACTAACAAGAGAGAACATAAGAGTAGAAATTAAACATAGATATTAGTACACTACCAAACCCTAGTCCTCATATCATATCATCATCAACAACAAGATGATGAACCAATAGTGGGTCAATGTCTCTTTAGTTAGGAGTGAAAAGACCACTCTACGTTTGGGCTGCTACAATGGTGAGGAAGAAGGGTTAGAAAAAGCTTCAAATGGTGGGAGAAGACAAGCAATAAATGTGAAAGTCAACACTAGAACCACAAGGACACATAAGCATTTCCATGTGTATGTTCTTGTACACCATGTTGGCTTTGTTGACATGGCCAATTGGAATGTGGAAAAGATGGTATACCAATACCAGTGTCTCACTCTTAACTCTTTCTTCCTTGTCAATATGGCAACTAATAACCATTATATTACTAGAGATTCTTCAGCGTAAATCACATCACAGAAGAATCTCACATGACTAATTAATAAATTAAAATATACAGGATTCCAACCTGCAAAAATATAGTTCATTTTTATAGATATAATTATTCAGAAAATATAATAAAAAATTATTTAAAAATAAAAAATATGAGTAATATCAATTTTTATGCCTGATATAATTAGTTTCTTCTGTTATATTTATTAATATAAACCAATATAAAGAAAAAAAATCACTGTGAAATTTGTGAAAGTTAAACTCCTCCAAATTATCTCCTAAAGTGAAATCTAACTTCCACAACTTATATGTGAATTATGAGAAATGTTGAAGCTAAAATTTATAAGACTCTAGAAGTAAGCACATCCTAAAGAAGTAGAAAGATTGGTTAATGTGAGCTAAGATTTATAACACTTGAGATGTACCTTTTTGTTGATTAAGCAGATTCTAAAGAAGTAGACACATTGGTTAAGGTGAGCTGAAGTGTTCAAGCAATAACTGTATGTTGCAAGAGAAGAGAAATTTGATAAGGAAGCATATTGTTCTAAGATGAAATCTCCCAATTATTTTTTTGTCATTTTCCAGCTAGAGTATGCGGTCCAATAACTCCACTATCTTGTCAGAGTGGAACTAGCTAAGATATCTCTTATAAAACCATGACTATTATACTATTGGGAGGGTTTTCAGGTTATCGAAAATATTTTTTCAACCATTATAATGCAGGATAGTGCCGGTAAAACCATGATATTTATATATACTAAGGAAAGATTTAGGTTATTGAAGTATTTTGTCAATAAGAATGTCAGTTAAATGCACATTGTACTCTTGAAAAAGCACTGATTTGAAAACATTTTTTCCTAAAAAAAAATATTGAGTTTAATATCCATTCAAGATTAACATGCCAAAATCGACTAAGAGTTCCTGCCGAGATGTAATAATTAAACCACGATTATAATGCAGGATAGTGCCGGTAAAACCACGATATTTATATATACTAGGGAAAGATTTAGGTTATTGAAGTATTTTGTGAATAAGAATGTCAGTTAAATGCACATTGTACTCTTGAACAAGCACTGATTTGAAAACCTTTTCCTTACAAAAAAAAATATTGAGTTTAATATCCATTCATGATTAACATGCCAAAATCAAATAAGAGTTCCTGCCGAGATGTAATAAGAAATATTTTGAAAAGGTTGATTCTGTAAAATATTCTAATCAAAATGACACAGATTGTGGATGAACGTGTCAATTGTAACATAAACTGCCAAAACAATTTGTTACAATGCCATCTCGTGATAGCAGAGTCAATACAAGTTGGGTTCGATTACATCCTCCACTAAGAGGGGTATGAGGTTTGGTATAGAGCTGATGATGATCATCAAATGAGAGGACCTCCCTTTAGGTATTCAGTCAACGCCAACGCCCATTCAACATCTCAGCCCCAGAAGACATTATTTCCTGTGATTTGCTCTCTTTGGGCACTCCCTTGAACATGGGTATCACAGAAGCAAGCGTGATGAGAACCGCGCTTCCAATAAACAGTGGAACTCCTCCGCTGGCCAGTTGGGCGACGAGGTCTTTCCCGCTCGCCATCTCCACCCCGACAGCTGAGACGAATCCGAGCATGGCGAGTCTCCCATTTATGGTCTCCGGTGCTGGCCCTCCGAAAGCAAACACGTCCTTAAAGTTTGTGCTCACCTGCATTATTATTTATGTCGAGTCAATTTATTTGAGTGCACGAGCAGGGCAGTGCATGTTAATGCAAAAATTGACGCTTAATCGCTTACCTTCTGAGGAGGCGTAGAAGGTGATTGTCTTGACTCCTTCGGCTGTGGATGCACACGCCAATTAGGTTATAAATACAATAACATAAACCCTTCTATTAGAACATATAATTTAATTCGTGGATACTGAGACAGCAGCAGAATTACTAACCCCTGCCATGCATTTTACTCGAAGCTGCCTGCCGGCTGTTGACCTCTCCGCTGGCCTCCGTTGCAGGAGCGATGCTCCATTCATCGCCATCAGCGATGCATTTACAGCGGCCATGGTCGCAATATAATAATGAACACTACGTATGAGAACGAGCCCAATTTATATGGACTTCGAGAACAAGAAGATAATGAACAGATGAAATAACTAATTAATGGAGAAGAATAGCCACTATTGATCTGTTCTGGGACTCCAGGGTTGGTTGTTGTCATATATATAAGGGTGTGTAGGCCATATGGAAAAATCTAAGAGCATTCATTTAGCGGTAAACGATTGAGCCAAGTTTCTCTTCCGCGCACTATGTTTCGACGTGGTTGCATAAAAAATTGAGACGTAGATCCTCGAACAACCGCACCGCACTTGTATAAAGCGTTTCCAACTCGCACATCTATTCACTAGTGACTCGTGACTGAAGCATTATAGATTCTTAATCACACCTTTAGATTTTTAATAATCAAATAGTAAGAGGGCATCACCATCACTCTTGGAGACGATAGAGATTATTCGACCAGGAGTAAGTTCCAACTTCGTGATAGAATTGAGGAATTGGTGTAAATCACGTTTTGAAGAATTCCTATCCTCGTGTATGCTTTTTTTTGTAAGGGTTATGGTAACACGTGGGAGGTGGGGTTATCTTCTATCCTAGAAGACTAAAAAAGGTTTCGAGTGTCCATAGGGAGTGGGGATTTGAATTAGTTAATAAAGATTTAAAAGAGATGAGGATTTTCCATAATTATATAATTAGATTGGGAAAGGTATTTTGGTAATTTTAAGATTTATTCACTTAAAGATTTTTAAGTCTGGTTTAAAATTTTGAAAACATTGATTTTTATCTAGGGAAAATATTGATTTTTTTATATTGTGTTATAATAAAATTTATTTTGTGACTAATTAGGTTAATATTAGGTTGATTTGTATAGTTGTATTTCAGAAATAAATGGGGTTGATTATCCAATTTTTACTATGGCACAAATGGTATGTGCTAAATAAATATGGTTTATTACCTAATTTTCTCTTCATTTGAATATTGTTTTTAAATTTCACAAAGTCTATGTAATAATAAGTTAATACATTTGTATTATCCAATCTTATTTCTTTCTCATTTATGTGGTGTGTATAATCAAGAAGGGTATGATGGAGGAATTGGCCCAATGAGTGATGTATGTGGGTTTATTTGGCTTGGACTTAAGATGAAAATTGCATTATTTACCTTTTCTAGATTCAAGCTCCTTGTCCAATAGCAAAGGACACACTTTGCAATTATTTGCCTAGAGTTGGGACAATGTCTATGTTGTCCATATTTGTTCCAAACTTTAACCTCTAGTGCTAGTGATAGCTAAAGCATGGTGGTTTGGTGTTTAATATGATTATCACTATAGTTACAATGGCACATTTCCACTACAAGAGTGACTGTTTAATTTTTTATCATCTTAGCAAGGTGGAAAGAAGAGTGAAGTGGCATCAAAAGGAAATAGTAAAGGCACAATGTAGTGTGATGAATCCTAGTATTCATTTGGATAAGTGGAAGGAATAGGTCAAGAAACATGTTAAAGTTAAGCATTGCACTAGGTATCCTTATGCAATGGATATAGTGAAGCACATGTTGAAAATTTAAAAATGAGAGAAAGAGGTTTAAGCATCCATGGGGTTTTACTCTGAGAAACACTTGGATTTCACAATATTGTTAAGGTGTTTGCAGTAGTTGGAAGAAATATGACCCATCTCAACCTACCTCTAGAAGTCATATCATCTACCCCTCCTGTTGACTCAAGTCCATTTGTCACACATCTGAGAGCTTTTAGAGAGAAAAAATTTACAAGAATTAGTTTTTTAGGTCATTTTAATAATAGGTACCAAATTGGAAAACGAGAGTTTGAAACACTCTAGAACCACTGTGAGGCATCAAATAGCATATTTAGGGGTCAAAGGTCCTATGAGACTAAGCTACCCTCAAATAGCTTTCTAGTGGTGCAAGAATCACATCAAATTGGAGTTCATATGCAAGTGTTATTCCTCCCACAAGTTAACCTATCATGTTAACCACAATGGAACGAGAGGATACCATCTTATTGGCCATTAAGCATGCATATGGTGCTATCCACATGTGAAATTTCAAGAAGTTTCAAGAAGATATAAAACGATTACTCTAATTGAGGGTTGAAGAGGTCAAACTCTTACCCCTAGATGACTATCGAGAAATGTTAAATACCATGACACTAGGAGGAGAAGGGGTTCATTCTACGTTATTACATTTGTTCGATACTTTAGTAGAGAAATTGAGAGTGAGAATTTTGGCATCAAAAAATTTAGGGGCTAATATTAGTAGGTGGGATAATTTTGCATGTTTTCCAAAATAACTATTTGCCAATTTCCATTTTTTCTAAAAATAATTTGCCCAAGTCTTATAATATAAAATTGTTTTATCTTAAATATCGCCAAAATTATATAGACATCATATATTAAAACATAATAAATATTTTAGAGTTTTCATATTAGAGACTAGCAAGATTCGTTGAGGTTTTTAATCTTTAAGATAAATTTCCATCCTTAAAATTTTTTGTGGAATTTAGAGATCATAATAGAAGGGGATAAGATTCTATAACAAACTTATACACCACAATTCTTAAGTAACTCGATAGGGAGTATCTCTTACTTTGTATTTACATGTTTCCATACTATAAAATAGAGATTTGAGTAGCCTCACCTTCTAGTTTGGTTTTCTCTTGTAATAGTTTCCCAAAGTAAAATCTTGTTGATGTGTGTGTATTTATATATTATCTATTGTCCACATTTCATAGATTTCATATATTTAACCAAAAAAATAGAAATTAAAATAATATGGGATCTAAAGTCGATTAACCTTCACAATAAATATTTGAGTATTTTCATTAGAGCTATTGTGACTAAGTATTCCAATGGAATATCTATGACAGTTTATAGATCAACAACCCTTCCTTTATGGCCTATCCTTGACCTTGAAGGGTCACCCAGACATACTACACTACCAAAATTTTGAATTAAATAAAGTCATTGGTAAGTTCATTTTTATTTTCATATATGAGGAAGAGAAGCTACAAAATTCTATTCGTAGTTATATCTTTCTGACCATCCCAAAATAATGAAAAAATAGTCATTTCAAAGGAGTTCTGAAAACCAAAATGGCTTCTTTGTTGGTGATGAATATAACTCCTATAAGACTCATTATTATGGGATCAAGTGCTATGTTGAAACAATGTGCCCTTTATACTACAATGTATCTTATTTCCATGTATAAATTTAGGTGAGTTAAAATCTATCTAAAGTTGTTAGATGAGCTACTTCAAGTACTTTTTTCATATCCATTCCCTATAGGGTTCCTTGAGCCAGACTAGGCGTAGCAATGATAAGGAAGGAAGTGACCCATCCTCCTCAAATTGTCTAGATAAAGCATCAATCACAACATTCTCTTTTCTCTTCTTATATTTGATCTCATTATCATACCCCAACCTCTTAGTGACCCATTTATATTTTTGTGGTAAATTAAACCTTCATTAAAGAAAATGCTTTCAACTATGATGGCCAATACTAATATGAAAGCGATCGTTATGAGATATGGTCACCAAGTATCCATTTCATGAAGGATAGTCATCATTTCCTTCTCATATGTAGATTTTTCCAAATTGTGGTCATACAATTGATTATTGGTAAATACGAAGGGGCTCCCTTCTTGCATCAATACTACCCATATATCTATACTTGAGGCATCACATTAAAAGATAACAATATTTTTAATTTCTAGCACTGTTAATACTAGAGTATTCCATATGGAATCCTTTAGAGTGAGTTCCAAGGAAAATTTTAGGGGTTAATATTTGTATGTGGGATAGTTTTCCAAAAAGAAATATTTTTTTGTCGAAATAGAAAATATTTTACAGATACTATATCAAATTATTAGAAATTTTAAATATTTTTACAAAATTATCACCACACAGTTTATAATTTTCACATTAGTGACTAGTGATATTCACCAATGATTGTAAATATTAAGATAAAATTACATATTTAAAATTTTCCTTGGTGAGTTTTGATGTTCCTTCTTCAGTCAAAATGAGTGAATCCTTTTTAAGGATTAAGGTTAGGGGGCTAGAAATTTACCATGATTGTTCACAAAGATCTTTTAGTATCATGTATTTCCTAATAATCACCTTATAATCTTAAGTGTTTTAAGATGGAGCCAATCTTGCATAGTTATCACCCCAAAAATGATCACCTAACCACTTCCTATTAGGTTGATTGAAATACAGCATGTAGGATGACTTTTTAGACATTAAATCCCAATTTCCACGATAGTTTTTAAGGATTAAATATTTTCCCATATATAGTATTGTAGGCAACTACTTTGGTTTTAAAATTCATATGTATAGAATGTAGGTGAATAATTAATAAAAAAACATGTAATTTACTATTAAAATTAGTAATTGTTTGGCCAATATCATCCATTTAATCATATACATGTAAAAAATAGGTGAATTTTTAACCAAATTAGCAAATATTTTGTCCAAAAAATACCCTATTTGCGAAATTTTTCCCTTAAAATTTCCCCTACTCTTTTCACCTTAGGAAAGAATTTAGTAAAACAGTTTCCTAAATCATTTCTCATCAAAATAAAAAATTATGAGAATAATTAAATATGTCATTATTTATTTATTATTCTCTCCAAATAGTCCATGGGGTCTTCGAGAGAAGGTGATAAGGTGCTCTGTTAAGGCACTCCTTGATGTGAAGTCACTCGTTCAATTGTTTGCTATGATGAGGGTGATATATTGGACATGATTATTATGTAGTGCGAACTAAACTTCCAAAAAATGTTATTCTCTCAAAATAATTGTTAAATTGTTATTTAATAATTATTTCTAATTCATATTTGAATTTATCCCCATGAAGTAATTAATAAAAACAAATTGTTAATTACTTTAGAAATTTTCTAAATAAATAAATTTGATCATTTCAAATAATGTTTCCCTATCTAAAATATAATAAAATATTCGCAACAGTTAGATCTTGATTTAGTCCAACATTTTTTATTATAATCTTAAATGTAGACGTATCCTAATATTTTGTTATAAATAGAAGGGTTTTATTCTCATTCTTCACCATGCCCATTCTCATCATCCTCGTTATCATGCTATGAGATTTGAGCTCCCATCTTGAGTTCAAGCCATCACCATTTCTTTTTGTTCATTGCATACATTTTGAGAGAGAAAGAGTCAAATCAATAATTGAAGCACAGGGTACAAAGGACCCATCCCATGGAGAGGGATTTGTAGAGCCAAGTCTCCCCATCCTCCTCACAAGTGTCAACATTCTATTTTTCACTAATAAAATCAAAGTTTTGTTGTTTCCATTGCGTTATCAATATAACATTTTTTGCTACACGTTCTTTTATATTTCTATATTATTTGTAGTAGGGTTTAATATTTTATTTTGGATATCTAAAGCACAATTGAATTCATTCAGTTTTGTTGCTAGGGTTTTATGTCACCGGTAACTTAAGTAAAGGATTTTGGTGCAACCACCAAGAAACTTCATAGTAACAAATGATGACTCGAGTAGCTTAAAAATATAGAACCTTTGGGACTGTTGTTTCAACATTTTTCAGGATTTTTTCTTTCTCCAATTTTCTCTTCTATTTTGGATTTTTAGTCTTTTCTCCAATAATCTTTGTTCTGTTGTGTTTATCTATCTTTTTGTAGGTCAAATGTACGAGCCGCGCAGGAGACAACTACGTCTGCAACATATCTCGCAAGTGGGAGCTTGAAGGAGTGAGAAAACTTCTTGGACCAATAAGTGCACCCGCAATGCACTTGTTAAGCTTGTTTATGCACTAGGATGTAGAAAATAAGTCAAAACCTACAACTCTTATTTTTGCAAAAAAATAAAAAAAAAATTAAAATTTTGCCAACAATTTCTGCCTGTGTGTCGGGAAGGGTTTCTTCTTGTTAACTTTCACCCCTAGGACTAGAGTGTATTACTATTTTTTCTCATTTTGAGGAGGGAAAATACCCCTTAGGGTTTAGATTACACGTCTTCCATTTCGGAGAAAATCTGTTGAGTTGAGGAGTCTAGTTTGCACAACTTTCAACAACTATTTTCCAAACTCATTGTTATAATTTTGCAGTACACTTTAGGACATTTTTACAACACCTTGCTCACCTTTGATACATGTGTTTCCTTTCTTCTTTAGAATCCCCCTTGAGTTTCCTTCTTTTTGTGGTTTTTTTCTTTACTTTTCGAGCACTTTCCCTTCTGTTTTTTGCTAGTTTTTTTTGCATCATTTTAACAGATTTTGCCTAAGATCCTAGTCCCTTAGACATTAGATCTTTTGTTCTTTTATTTTCTCTAGCTTTCTTATATTTTCCTCATTTTTTATTTCTTATTCATAGCCTTTTTTGCTTCAGAATTGTGTGTTTCATTCTATTGTTATTTTACTATTCATTTTCAGTATGATTTATAGTTTATGCACTTTATTTCATAGTAGCATTGGAATCATTGTTAGAAAATTATATATTACAGAGCAATGGAACACATAAAATATTGCAAAAATATAAACACAGAAAATGCATAAAACAAGAGAGACACAGATATGCGTGGTTCACCCAGTTTGGGCTACATCCACGGAGAAACAGCCAATCCTTCTTTTATTATATTATCCAGCAAACTGAAGAGATACAACCTACAACAGATCCGCTGTAACTCCCTCTTCGCTCTCAATCTCCTCTCTCTTCATCACTCAGAATACAGATATACATAGATGCAATACAATTCCCTCATATATAGTGAGGGGTTGCCTTCTAGGGCAAAAAACCCTAAATTAGACATAACTTCTACCGTGAGATCATCCGCCTAATGAACGACCCAGATTGACTAGAAATTACTAGACTTTTACATGGCAATTTAACATCTATTTTTAGCTTTGAGGGCGCTGCCCTTGAACCCCTACTGGGGGACTGCTGGCCCCTGGACCCCCCAGCTAGGGGGGATTTACCCCTGCCGTGGAGGGGTGTACAATCTTCCTGGGGTATACATCTTGTTGAAACCTTTGAATACAGAAGATAATCAGGTTCCACACCCAACAATCATAAAGCATGATTTAATCAACCCATCCACATACACATTATACACAAAGTCATACCCTAAGCAAGCACAAGCTTGGTTACAATCATAAACCCAAGACTTGAAACACTCCACATTAATTATAACGTATCTCAGGTAGATTAATCCCACCATGGAAATAGGGAAAACAATCTTGTAGTTAAGTTTAGGATCGGTGGGATAGTATTCCAAAAACCCCCATCAATCACTTAATTGAGAGATAGTAATGTGTCCTTTTAGGGAGCTTAAAATCCTTCATAATCCTAGGGTGTAAACTAGAGTGTGCAAAAAAATTGATTGATAATAGTTTAAGCTTAGGTCTTAGTGCATATGACTCTCCACAGACCACTCGACTCATTGTTACAAGCCTTCAAATTGTTGACTAACTACTAAGAAGCCTGAGATTGGACTGACCCCATGGGCCAAAGGTAACCTTATTGGCAAAACTTAAGAAAACACCCTATTATTGTGGTTGTGGGTAAGCAACCATCTCTTTACCTTACCTGCCCCTGGAAAACTCTTCTTGTGGACATAAAACCCTGTCAAGTAAGAAGTATTTTCAAATTCCATCTAAAAAAATATACCTACGACTTATTTTAGGATTTCGACAACCTTTAGGGTAGAGGTCATTTTTATTTCTTAAGATATGTTCTCCTGAGCTAGAGAAACATATCATTATATTTAGTTTACACCTTGCACCACTACATTAGGTGTTTTCTTGTTATTTGTTACTCCCTTTATTTATTCTTACCCTTTATCCTTTTGAGTTCTTATTTTATCCTGACGCCATTGCGCTGCCTAAGTATTTGTCATGGAGACTTTGTGGTCATTGCCCACAATTTACTTTAGAACATCCTCTCATCCTTGCTTTTCAAGTTAGGATCCATCCTCTTAGTCCTCGACCTAGTCCATATATAGACTCTAGTTCCTCTTATTCATCTAGCTCCTCCTCAAATTAAGCACCTCCCAATCTTGTGTCACTATCATGTGAGGCACAATTGCAATTGGTGGAAACCATTTTGGTAACGTTTTTCCTAACCAAGGTAACTCTCAAAGAGGAAATATCAGAACCTCTTTAGGTATGGTCGCTAATAAACCCTTCCTTACCTACATGTATTGATTGAGACTCCATAATTTAAGCCAGCTCATCTATGACCCATTTCTCCATGACAATAATTGGCCTCCCATGCCATTCGAACTTCCTTTTGGCATCCCCAACTTTGAAGGGAATCTTGGAGAAGACCCTACCTTTCATGTTCTCTCTTTTGACATGTGGTGCTCATCCAACTCCATCAGTGAGGAATCCATCCATCTTTTCCTCTTCCAACACACTCTAACTAGAGTTGCTTCCAAGTCGTATGTCGACAAACCACATGCTTCTCATTCAATATTTGTGACTCTTGTAAACACCTTCCTATCATATTTCCAATTATGACTTCGATATAACATCGAAATCAAATCATTGAATTCCTTCCATCAAACATCTGTCACTCGCCTTTCTGATCATGTACAAGAATTTTACAGAAGGAGGACAATATGTAAAGCTCTTGAATTTGAGGACCATGTCCACATGGATTTGTTTTTTATGACTCTCTTGCACCCCATAAATAAAGGTGTCGAATCACACTTTCCTCAAACTAGGAAGAAAATCTCCATATAGCTTTAAATTGTTTCCTAATTTACACCCAGTCAGGTTATGTTATACCGTCTCTCCTAATCTGGATTAGACTGGTGCCTTTTCTATGTCAGGGGCATCTTGGTCTACCTAGGTATCATTGGATCCATTTCTTATTTACACTCATCACCACAATCTCAACCTCCTATGACTTATGATAAATGTTAAGGGGGGACCAGTCCCACCTACACTTATACTCCTCCTGATCCTTCACGTGTCAACTCTTACTAAGGATTGAGTATGTCAAACACATTTACATATTTGTGTTAGCCAATCCTAGGGCCATCTATTTCCCAACATGGTTACCAAAATTTTACCACAAACCCTTATTATCCATTAGCATCGCCTAGTTCTTCAACCCCAATGAAACTAACACCTCAAACTTCCATGCCTTAATGATCTCCAGCACAAAAACAATTGACATTGTGGTTGATGCATTGTCCTTGATGGCAACCTATTTAAAAAAAATGTTATTGATTTCAATTTGATGATTACAAAATTGTTCTAGATAACATGAATGTTGATACATGTATTTCAGAAATGAGGAAGTATGTTGGAAGCCTTGATATGGGTTTCACTTGAGAAAATATGGGAATTGTGACGTTTGAAAAGTATATGCAACCTATGTAAACAAGGGTCGTGTACATAATATGAACCATGGAAAAGTAGATACCATGGATCATTACCATTGCAATTTCCCGTAGTAATTGTGGTGACAATGTCTATTTGATCCCATAAATGAATACTAACGACATTACCAAAGAATTTTCCTGAGGGATTGGCAACGGAAAATGTTATATAAGGAGATGGAGATCGAGGAGTTAAGTATGCAAGTGAATGGTTTATTCATGAGTGATTTTATTTGGAATAGATGTGCACTAGGGAGCAAGGAGATGGCTCAAATATGATAGATTTAAAAGTATAGTGAAGAATAATGAATACACTTGCTTGATTTGTTTATGTTTGTATCTAAAAAATCTAGATCTATAGCTATGATGATGGTATGATATGAATGTAGTGATGTGTGACTATAACAATATGTGTGCCAAGATATGGGTTTGATAGATGTTGTGATTTGCAATGAATTTCGGATTCAATAATTTAATATTTGTATGCAAGTTTTCTTTATTATGGTTGCATCATGTGTGGATCTAGTTCAGTATTGTCACATATTAATTTTGTGATAATATATTTAGTATGTTTAAATATATGTGAGTTTAACACATGATAAATGCATATATATGTAGGTCTTCTTAATAACAGCCACATATATATTTGGAGTTAAATCGGGTTAAGGTTTGTAGTGTTGCTTGATGATGACAGTTGATGATTTTGGTTGTATTTGACATTGTATATCAATGATGTCTTAATCAAGATGGTTTTATATGTTGTGGTTTGGTTGTGCATTCATTTGATATGGTTGCAGTGGTTAGTTCAGTATCCAGTAGGATGATGTTTTAGTGATTCAATGATTGATATTTTAAGACTCAATTGCGCTTCTTGTTCGTGTAGGTTCAGTTTGAAATATCATGAACAATAGCCTATAGGTTTTGATGTTTTTTTTATTCAAGTAGATCTATTATGAAATATTATGAAACATTTTCTACAAGTTGATGAGGGTTGCAGCCTTCAGTGAAGGGGTAGGATCTCCGTGCAGGTAGGAGCTAGTAAACAAGATAAGGGGGTCGTATCTCCCTCCCAGTAGGTGTTGGAGAACAAATGGAAGTTATAACCTCCTGCAAGCACGAGGGCTTTACTAGGGGAGAAATATCATACCATGTGGGTTCATATTGGGGGATAGGGGATATATAGGGGGTAAAGGGTTTTTATATTGGAAAATATAAAAAATGGAGCTCAAAGTTCATGAAAAAATATAAAGGGGTGTAAAAAATGTTAATGAAAAAATGGATACCTACAATATCTATTGAAAGTATGCATTTTTTTAAATTGGGAAGCTATATTGGGTTCGTATTGGCAGCGGGTTAAATAATGTGATTTTTAGAGGGATTTTCCAATATATAGTCAAATTAATGGCATTGTTTAATATGCCACAAACGCATGTGATATGTCAAAGGTTCACTGAGTGAATGCCCTATTCCTGCAAGTGGGTTCCTCCATGCTGGTAAGAGTATACACCAGTACAAGATGTAATGAATACTTTCGTTATATAATAAGAAAGAATATAAAGATTACAAGAGTGGTGGTTTTCTCCCACATTAGGTTTCCACTTAAAATCATGGTATCCATATGTGTTGACATGTTTTCTATGTGCTGATGATTTCTCTAATACTTACTACTCATAGTTACTGGTTAATAAAAGGATAATGAAATAACGATTCACTGGTTAAAGATAAGCATCTAATTGAACATATGAAAAATTATTTATTTGGATATACACAATTTGCATTCACTTGATTCACATAGGTACCCAGGTTGCATGAAGAACAATAGTGTACAAAATTATGAATGTGGAAGTAAAAGTTTAAGTGAATTAAAAATATTGATTCACCCCCTCTCATATTTTTTGTAGCAATTAGTATCACAGCAGGTCACTCCAATAGAAGCTTAACCACTTGAGAGTAAATCAGGGACAATGTGAAAGAAGTAAAAGAACAAGGAAGCACAAAGGAGGATACCAATTCATGAAAAATGTAGCAATTATAGTGATGCATTTGCCATCATAGATGAAAGAACTATTTGGTTACTCAAGTATGAAGAAGATATTCAATATAGTGATGTGGAATTATCATGTACATGTTTCTATTTTAATTGTAGATGTGATGACCATTGTGGTGGGCTCCAGTATTGCAGCAATAATGCTACAACTCCTCGGGCTCCCTTCTTTACTTTTATCAACCTGGTAGTTCATAACAAACTTGGAAGCGATGGTGCTGTATACACAAGTACTAGCTCTTGCCGTGGCTATCACTTGATTAGTTGGCACAAGTCCGCTAGGAGCTTAAGCCAACTTCTATGAGCTCTTAGAAGAAGCTTTTAACTGATGGATGAAATCTAACTCAAAGGAAGCTAATCTACTTGTAGAAAGGAGCTAAGTAGCTGAAAGGAAATGTAAACCCTAGCAAACCCTAGTTTTACCAACTAGCCCTACTGATGCAAGGAAAAGGATGCAAGCTACTCAAAGGGATGCCATTGATTCCAAAAAGGTAAAATGCATGTCACTAAGCTACTTCTGAAGTGAAATATGGAAAAACATCTTTTTGCACTTTTAAGTAATCTTGTAGAATTATTATGCATGTATTTCAACTGTTTTGACTATGCAGAGGTGAAAGGAAACGAAGTGGGCGCTTGCAGGAGGTTGGGAAGGTGAGAATAGGACCTAAGGAGTCCCTAGCATCCTTTCAGAGAGTTTCACAGTGATTGGATCTCAAGAAACTGCTTTAGTGAGCTTCTATAGGAAGTCTGCAAGGGTTCTACAAGATGTACTATAGCTTCTACAGGATGTTCTGTAGCTTCTACATGATGTTCCAAAAAGAGAATTTTGGAGGGTTGATGGTGGTAGAAAGGTGAAGAAGTGGGTATGGAGGTGAGATAAGTGTGTGAGGAGGTCTAGGGCTTGGTGATTGAGGATGAGGAGTGGTTAAGGTGATCGGATTTGGTTCCAGGATGGAGATGCAATGTTGTGCAAGAGGGTAGGAACTAGGGCAAAGTGAGAAAACGCGGCAAATGAGAGGCAAAAATCTGAGTTAGAGGTTGAAGCAGGTTGCATTGATGGGATAAGGGTAAGAGAGGAGGTATCATAGGTACTCTGCACGTTATTTCGCAAAACTGATCAAACAAAGACTATGCAAACCAAAGACCTAACTACTCTAACCTAATTTGACCTAGAAACTATAAGCATGATGCACAAAATCTTATTTGTAGCAAATCATGTAAATCAGCTATGGAAACCAAAGAAGCATGGATCTGAGCATGTAATCATAACTGGAACCAACTTTTGCAACTAAGAATCTAACACTAGAAATTGCATGAAGAAGCAAGACAGTGTTTTTATGGTAGCAAGGACACCTTGGTCTCAGCTCATGGTCCCAAGGAGGGAGAGGAGAGATCAAGGGTTGGTTAGTAGCCCTTTTTGAAGATATTTTCTATTACCAACCTATTGAATCAGCTTAAAACATGAGCTACCATTTCTATCAGCAAAAATGAACTAAATAACCAAACCAGATTGTAACCTACTAGCAGAAATTAATTAAAGACAACAAAAAACATATAACAGTACATAGAGAAGGTCTTGGCACTTGGGTTGGGCCCAACCCCAAGAGCTACAGGCTCCTAAAAAGAAGCTAAAAACTGAAGCAACATGAAACTGATCTCCATTATTTAGAAAATAACCGTGTCATAAAATGTTTACAACAAAAGCTCCACAAATGAGCAAAAATACAGCAACACTAGCACGCACAATACAAAATGTTCCAAAAGTAACCTACGAAGGCTAGAAGCATTCCTTCTTATACATTACGAGGTCTTCTAATAGCCCTCCTTAACTCAAGGGGCTTCGCTACTCAAACTTCCAGTAAACAGTCACTTCTCACAGAACTGCTCAGTTGCCCTTAGGAATCTTTTTTGGTGGCCAGCTGAACTCCGAGCAGAGTGTGGAGAATTTGAAGAAGGGGCCATTTAGTGCAAGAGACACCCTTCCTATGAATCCTCACCCTTGTTCCCTCGCGTTTGGCTGTCATCTGGCTCATGAATGCTTGGCCTTGGTCCAAAAGTTGTCCAAAAATCTGCAATAACCATGTGTTAGCCTTCTTGGTAAAGTGACTATCCTCATTCATTCAGTTAACATAAATATACTCAAAAACATGCATGAAATATGAAAAATGGTGGATTGGTGAAGAACAATTAGTAAAAATGATCCCAATAAGATACCCAATTTCGGGGTTCATCATCACCCCCTGCTAAATGGGTTGCTCATCCTCTGAGCAACTAATCTAGCTCATCATCCTTGATTGCTTTGACCACCTCTCTCACATGCCAGGCTTCCGAGGTGATGTCTCCTTCCTTGTCATGAAATCCTACTTTTCTTTCTACCTCCTCCCATTGCGTGTGTTCCTCTTCTTCTTTGACTCCTTCTAGTAGTCCTAAGAGCAAGGGAGGACTATACTTTAGGCCGATCGAGCTGGCCTGTTGAGTTCACATTGACTGCTTATAGATGGGTACTCTTGCCAATCCTTCCCTTATCCTTGTTGGGGTGTGGTATTCTCTTATTTTCAGACTGTGAGATAGTGTGTTCCACCTTCTTGTGCAAGCATGCATGCAGTTATCCCCCAACAGTCTTCCCATGTCCTCGAAATGGGCAATAGCTTGAGCTTGCCATTCAATGTAGTTTGGTAGAGCCTGAGGATTATTGGCCAAGTGCTGGTGGGCATATATCAAGGCTAAGGGATCTTTTGGATTACTCTAATCATGAGTGGCTCCCCTAGCTCCCTGTTCATGAGATTTTGAATCTTTGCTGCCCTTTTCTCCTCATCGTCTAACCAAGAGGCCATGTCCATAAGTTGCACATCTCCCACTGCAGTGTTTGGGACCCACAAATTCATGTTAGGAAGGGCCAAATTGTGTAAATATAACTCTGATAATTTGGCCTTATCCTCTGCCAAGCTATTGTCACACAAAACCATCAATTGATGGTAATTTTGAAATGGAATGGTGCCCCTTTGGTCCAAAGTGTTAATCTGGAACTGCAACCATTGATCTTTAAGGTATAAGGCATATGACTTGGCTGGTTGCCGACATTGAAAAGCTTCTATCACCCAGCTAGCCATGCAGGCCAATTGGGATTCCTTTTCTTTGAGTCCATCTTCTTAATTCTCTCCCTCCAGGTGGAAGTTTTTGGGCTTCCTCGTTCATAGGTGATGGATATCTTTGTGGGGGATTAGGAGTTGTGTCCTCAATGTCAATTGGTGCTTTTGATTTAGGCTAGGGTCTACCTGCTTTGATCCGTGTACTCCTCCTTGCTTTAAAGTACAGGGAAGTTTTCCTTTTTCTCTTCCTTTTTTGTATTGGAGGTGTGCTTAGAGTGGCAAGCATGGCTGCTACCCCTCTTATCAATTTCTCGAGTGATTTCTCCTCTTGCTGTTCTTTTTCTCTGCTTCCTATAGAAGCCCCTGTGTCAATTTTTTCTGGCTGTGTTGATGTTATTTCAGGATGTGTCTTCCCCTATTGTTTGGATGTGCCTTCTTTGGCTATGACAAATTTTATTTGGGGTTTTTCAGCCTTTTTCTACCCTGGTCTGCATCCTCTTTTCCCATGGTGTTCGTGTTGTTCTCTGCAACTCTGTTTTAGGCTTAGTAACCTGGCCCATTTCTCCTATTCCTCTCTATTCTTGTTGTGCCTGAATGTCTTGCGTTTCTTCATCATTGGTTTACTCACCTTTTTCAATGTGTTCTTCTTCCTCACTGCTGGATGGGGTGATATTTTCGGCCAAAACTCTAATATTTTCATCCCTATTCATGCTTCGGAATATTTCCCATGATATGGGGATAGTGTAGGTGTGCAGGGCATCTTCTACTAATAATTTGATGAGCGCATGATGGGCCAACTAGTCTAGAATCCCTTCATTCATTTTTTTCCCACATTCAACCAATGACTGAAGAAGAAAATAGGGAATGCTCAGTTTCATTTATGGAGGTAAATCAATTCCATTTCTAAGTTCACACAGTAACCTGAAATGATAACCATAGATAATGTTGAATCTTCCTTCACAGGTAATATACTTCATGATTTGGAAACTGATGTCCCTCCAGGGAGGAGGCAAGCTGGCTCTCCTCACTCAGCTATCTGGTTATGAAAGGAAGAGTTTTGCTTCTACAGACAGAGGACAGAGACCCAGTTTTCTTCTCAGCATGCATTCACATATGCAAATTTAAAATTTTCATCCACAGGCTAGCTCTCACAGCTACATATGTCTTTCTTATAAGAGAATTTTAGAAACAGGAAACGTGTAGAAGAATCGCGACGCAGAAACAACTGGGAAACCCAGTGCAATACACAGGAAAACACTCTTCTTTCAATTCATAGGCAGACTTTTCTCTGATTCCCTAATATGATACTCTTCAATTCACCACCTTTTCAAAACATACCATGCATAGAGAAGTTTTTCGAGCCTACCTTGTTTAGAGCTCCTAATTCAATGAAGAAAGAGATCCCAGACCTCCCTGCTCCAGAAAGCTGTGCAGGATTTCCTATAGGATTCTTCTTGTAGAAGACCTCCCTGGTTGCTGTAAAATGTCACTATGCCTCTGAGCGAGCCCGATATGTTGGAGAATTTTGAAAACAAGTAGAAAATCCAGTGGAGGACAACTAGTTAATAGTTTTTGGGAAGCAGCAGATGCGTACTCCAGTCGAGGACGTTGCAAGTTCAAAATGACAAAAGGTGGTGTGAGTTTCAGTGGAGCATCTTTTAATTTCGGCATGATTTGTGGTGAGGGAGTGAGGTGGCCAGACTGGACCGTTGATCCAACATCATGGCCATAATTTCTCTATGCAGTTCTGACTGCCATCACCTCTCCTCTGTTGTTAACTGCCGCCACCACTACTAGTCCCAACGATTCTTCCTTGAATGGACACTCCACATGTGTTGGTTGCATAGCTTGTTGGCAATTTTGAATGTAACTCGCTTTTTCGGATCTCACAAGGCTATGTAACTGGCTTGTTCAAATCTGACGAGGCTATGTAACTGGATGAGGGTGGCCAGTTGACTGTCCATCGATTCCCGTTAATCCAAACCATTTCCACAGGCATGCAGCTTTTGAAATATAGTTTATGCAATTGATGAATGAGTTTAGACACTTACCTCTGTGGCCACGGCCGCATTATGCAGACTTTTCGGGTCTTGGAACTACTCCTTTGTTTGCTGCTGCTTCATGCATGGGCGTTGGAACCCATTCCTTCGTGTGGTGATGCTACATGCACAGGTTTTGGAACCTGTTTCCTCGTTTGTTGATGTTGTATGCACAGGCTCACTTGGCTTTGGCTGTTGATGATGTTTTCACATTTGAGATGAGCCCTTTGCAATTTTCCTCATCATTTTTCGGCTGTCCCTATCTCCAGAGTGTGTATGCCAAAGGGATCAGCTGCTATAGGATTCCTGTAGGATGTCGTGTAGCTGCTTCTCCTCTTGGGATGCAAGCTAACGAGCAAGGCTATACTACTAACGAAGGATTTGGCTGATGAGGAGTCTAGATGGCAATTGACAGGTAAGGGGAGTGAAATACTACTACTTATTTTGCTACTAAAAATTTATGCTAGCAATATGAAGAAAACAGGGTTTTTTTGTGTGACTGTGCAGGAACAAATAATAGGATGGATGCAGTGGTGGTGCAAAGAGATGAAACATGGTGACATATTCTGATGGATGGATACAGGGGTGCTCATAGACCTATCAGGCAGATTCCAACTTTTAAATTCTTTCTCAAGATCAATGATGGCATGTCTAGAGGGTCTACAGGAACTTCTTGTAGAAGCTACAGTGCTTCCTGTTGAAGCTACATAACTTCCTGTAGAAGGCCGAGAACTTTCTATAGAAGGTGATGTCATTACCCAAATGTGATCAAATCTTAGGAGAGGGGGGTGGTCATGGAGGATGTTCTTGTGAGGTGTGCCTGTAGCCTGAAGCTTTCCTCTGTCCTTGTTTTGTATGACCCTGCAACCTACAATTTTTCAAGAGAGATTATTGTTGTTTTTTTTCTTTTTCTGGTTTTTTTTTTTTTGAGAGAGATAGAGACAGCTAGGGCACCTCTAGGAGGTTTTCACCCCACTGCCTACCCCAGGCACCTCTAAGAGTTTTTCACCAAGCATCTTTTTATTCCTTTTTCTGGTTTTTTCTTTTTTCTTTTTTCTCCTCTTTTTTTTTTATCAAGGTGTGGGTGGAGTAGAGACAGGGCCATGATCGACTACCAGCACTAATTTGTCCAAAGTTTCAATGAACTCCTACCTAGAAAGGGGTTTCCTGTAGATTTTTAATCGATGCCCATTGACGAGCATGGGGATGGATTCTCATCGATGGTCCTGATGAGAACCGAACCATTGTCGTTGCATTTCTCCACTGTATATGGTCCTAGCCACCTTGTCTTTAGCTTCCCTTTGAAATCCTTGTATTTTGAGTCATATAGCAGTGCCCAATCTCTTGGCTTAAATTGCTTTCTGTTAAGGTACCGATCATGCCATATCTTTCTCTGGAGTTTGACCACTTTTGAGTGGAGGAGGGCCTGCATTCTTTGTTCATCCAATCCATTCAGCTCTAGTAATCTTTCCTATTGTGCATGGTTGGGGTCTAGGTCCAGCAGAGCTGCCAACCTCAATGTGTTGTGCTTGAATTCTATGGACAACAAAGCCTTATTCCCGTAGACCAGCTCATAAGGTGTGAAAACTGTTGTAGTTTTCCAAGTGGTGTTGTAGGCCCAGGTGGCCTCAACCAAGCAATCTGCCCAATCTTTTCTGCTGATGCTCACTACTTTAGTCAAAATCTCTTCCAAAGCTCTGTTAGTGACTTCTACTTGCCCATTTTGTTGCAGCTGATTAGGGGTGGAAGTCCTATGCTTAATCTTGTGATGAGAAAGCAGGTCTTCAATCAGGTTAGAGGTAAATAGACTTCCCTGATCTGTGACTAATTCCCTTGGGTAGCCAAAATTGTAGAAGATATTTTTCCTCAAAAGCTCAGCCACTTTTTCCTTTGTTTTTTCCTTGGTTTCCTTTGTCTCTGCCCACTTTGTCAGGTAGTCCGTGCACACAATGATGTAAGACTTCTGCTTTGAAGGAGGATTGATAGGACCCACAAAATCCATGCCCCACTTCTCAAATGGCTCGAAATTCACTTGAGTTTGTAGGGGAATCTCATCCCTTGGAGTCGGTTTCCCCATCCTCTAACATCGGTCACATTGGCTAATGTATCTTTTGACATCTTGATGAAGAGTGGGCCAACAGTAGCCTGCTTGTAAAATTTTGAAGGCAGTCCTTTTTGTTGCAAAGTGGCCCCCACAAGGCCCATCGTGACAGGTGAAGAGGATGTCAAAAACTTCCTCCTCCCTAACACAATGCCTAAAGATCTTATCTGGGCCATGTTTAAATAGGTTGCCCCCAATCCAAGTGAATGGGGCACTTTTCCTCAATTTTCCTCTTTTCTTTTGAGGATAGGTGCAGAGGGAACTGTGTTGAAACCAAGTAATTTGCTATATCAGCATACCATGGAGAGAGTACCGAAATAGCAAACAGGTGTTCATCTAGCATTTGATCATCTACCATTCCTTCTTCACCTGTAGGCAAATCTAGTCTAAATAGAAATTCAGCAACAACATTTTCCTTACCTGGCTTGTCAACAATGGTCAAATCAAATTGTTGCAATAAAAGTAACCAGCTAATGATACGAGCATTTACATCAACTTTATTCATTAAATATCTAATCGTAGAATGCTCAGTGTGTACAAATGTTTGATAACCAGTGATGTAGTGTCTGAACTTGTTTAGGGAATGGACTACGGCCAAGAACTCTTTCTTGGTTACAGTATAGTTCAACTCTGCCTTGGACAGGTTTTTTCTAACAA